>JAODVN010020389.1:0-12833 GCA_025434125.1 Chologaster cornuta
GCGACATGTCTCCCCCCAGCGCAAACAGCGAGCTAGCATGCGACATGTCTCCCCCCAGCGCAAACAGCGAGCTAGCATGCGACATGTCTCCCCCAGTGCAAACCCAGCGAGCTAGCATGGCGCTGTGCAGTAACAACGTGGAGGCTCACTGCCCTCCACCCCTCTCTCCCGCACGTCCAGGTTCCCTGCAGGTGATGAACCAGACGCGAAGGATAATGGAGGACGGCGGCACCAGCTTCACCAACGCTTTCGTGACCACGCCCATGTGCTGCCCGTCGCGCTCCTCCATGCTGACGGGCAAGTACGTGCACAACCACAACACGTACACCAACAACGAGAACTGCTCGTCACCGTCCTGGCAGGCCCAGCACGAGCCCCGCTCCTTCGCCGTGTACCTCAACAACACCGGCTACAGGACAGGTATGTACGCACACACACTAAACACACTGACACACACATACATACGACACACACACACACACACACACACAAGGTTAAACCACTGATTAAACAAGACACGATACACGGCTATGACTCCTTGTTCAGCAGTATTTCTGACATGTTTACATTCAGACATGCGAGTCCACGCAAAAAAAAAAAATTCCGGGAACATCCCGAGTCCGCCCGGGTGTTACAGGCTGCGTGAGAAATGCAAACATGACACGGGCGTCCCAGGACAGTTGGCGTCTGGCGTGACCAACCGACTGACCGACTGACCGACTGACTGACAGCTAGCCTCAAATTAGCGCCGGCTGCAACCAGCTGGCTTCTTGCCCTGCCTGCTGGGGAGGGTTTTGTGTAGGGAGGGCCAGGAGAGAGACAAAACAGACACACGCTAAAGTATATATAACACATCATCCTCCTGCACACACGCAGACAGACAGAATAAACACTGTTACAGGTGATAGTGGAGTGCGTGAGATACAGGCTACAGGTTGCTTGGGAGCTCAGGAAGCAGAGCAACATGCAGTGCTCTTTGCTAATGCGAAAGTGTTCCATCACTCACAGGATCTGTCAGGTTTAGCCCCAGGTGTGACATCATTTATGAAGTGTGACCATTCATCGCTGACATACTGTGTCCTCCCACTACCACACTGATTGCCAATAAATAAGGGCATGTTTTAAAAATACACCGACTTGTTCAGCTATAAAGAGAGGAAAGGTTTGTCTTACGGTATACCGTAGGGCCTTTTATAAGCCTTTTGTGTCGGATGAGGCGTGTTGTGTTTCCTATACATGCCTAATAGCAGAGAAGAATTGACACTTCCTCCATTCAACATTAAATACAGTTCAGGAGGAACTTCTTTCAGCCACAGTGGCAAGGCTCCAATGCCATACACGCACACGGATGAATGTTGCATTGTGTTCTCTGCATGCAGGGGCTTCGGTCCCAGCCCTGCTCTGTCCCCTGTGGCTGATATATGTATACGCCATAATAATTTGAAATTTAATTGTTAAAGACACCATGTTTGTCTTGACTCTTTTCCTGTTTGCAGGTTTCTTTGGCAAGTACCTCAATGAATATAATGGCACCTACATCCCGCCTGGGTGGCGCGAGTGGGTCGGCCTGATCAAAAATTCCCGCTTCTATAATTACACCGTCTGTCGAAACGGCTACAAGGAGAAGCACGGCGCAGAATACGCCAAGGTACGTTCCCACAACTTGTTAAAATAGCAGCGTTAATCCAGTCACAGCCTTTGTTTCATCGTACGGTCTTCCCCCTTACTAACTCCAGGTTGCACCTGCTTGTAAACATGGATATGACAGCCCTTCACTTAACCACATAATCGTATTGGTGATTCAGCCTGGTGGGAATTCTTCAGGGAGAATTAAAGGGGAGACATTTGATTTGAAGTCATCTCCTCGTTGTGCCACGTTATGTACCATTATCCCGGCCGTGTTACATTTGGAGCAGCTTCATATCTGTGAGCTGTAAACTGTGAAAATTGGCACCTTTCTGCAGTAGCTTGTCTCGTGCGCGTTAGCCCTGCCATCCACCCACTCAGAGATTGTGTGCTGTAACAGCAGCAAAGTGGAGAGCTTGTTTTGCCACCTTCATGTCAGAGTTAGAACATGAGCAATGCAATAGCTCCTTGTTGGTTTTGTCAGTCTGCATGGCTGTGGCCATATTGCATTTATTAAATTTGCGGGAGATGTTAGTTCCTTTGCTCAGCTTGGTGCCAACGTCCCTGAAGGTAGCGTAGACCGGGACGCATAAGGAATGCGAGAGCAGGACTCAGGGGTTGGATACGTGTCAAGTTAAGTTCATAAGCGGTCTGCCCCGAAAGATGGGCAAGCAAATGTTTGGACTCATACCCTAATGCCAAATGACTTGCTTGTTGGATTAGGCCGAGGTGTTAAGTTACCCACTAGCGCAGTGCCAAGTGTTTACGATACAAGGACCCAGTCAGCAGGCTATGGTTCCAGACCAAATGGACACACTACGGAACAGAGTGCTGCCAGGAACCCGTCAACCTGCCTCCACTATGGAGATAGAAGCTCGGCTGTGGTTCTCCCACAAGGCTGAGTTCAGGGTATCATTTGTACACCAGAGCATTGTTACAGTATGTTGAAACACTGTTCACTTAAATGATTAATGTTGGCTTTCTGCGTACTGTAACGAGGCAACAGTGTTTTAGGTTTACACCTTAATCAACGTTCTACTTTTCTATTCTTCTGCCTTGAAAGTACTCAGCTGTAATAAGCAGTAAATGATGAGTAGCGTGTTACTGTATCTGGAGTGCCTGTAATAATATATGTATATTATTCAAAATATGTGTTTTTTGATATAAATAATAATAACTGTAATATATAATTCTTTTTTATCACAAAATATGAGGCTTAACATGTTTTGAAAATGTTCAAGAAGGAAATTGGCTGCATTGCTGATGAATGAGAAACATTTCCTAATCTGCTCCAAATGGCCATTTTAAAAAGGAAACTCTCACATGGTTGTTATTATCTCAAATAGCCGTCTTCACGACCATTTGATTGTGGCCGGCTAGAATTTTCTCCACTGACACTTTTACACTCTCTTCCATTTGACCGGCCAGAGCTCTTAACGGTGGAGCATTAGCATTCGCGTTGGAGAGGAAACCAGTAGGGCAGTACCAGCCGGGCGTACCCAATCATCAGGCGTTCGCGGGCACTGTGCATGTGCACTCTGCCCGCTAGACCCAGGCTGTAAAGGCTATTAATAGCGACAGGATGACTCCGCCAAACCCACTTTTGACATTTCAGGGAAATCAACCATTTTCCTTTTTATCCTGACCTGGCACTCCTAGTTGCCTGCTGTGTGCCAGGCCTGTCACAGATGCATGCCTTTGTGCAGGTAGAGAGCACTTCATCATTTGGTGGAATCTTGGCAAATGCACTTGTGAATTTAGTGGAGGGTGTGACTCTTGTGTAAAGCACAATGCCACGCCTGGCAACAGACCTTTTCATTTAAATAAAGACCAACGTTGTTTTTCATCACGACTTCCTGAGACTAAAGCCCCACACACATTGGGCTTTATCACCTAGTCACTTCACATTAGACAGGTGATTTCCCGTTGGTTGTGCTACTGCTCATTATTTTAAGGTAAGAGAGATTTGCTGAGGGACAAATACATTTCCTCCTACTAGATTTACGTAAAGCTCACCTCTCTCCCACCGAGGATTATGGGTTTAAACTCTGTGTGAGCGATCGTAATTTACTGCACAATGAAGCGGGGGGGAAAAAAAAGAATGTACTGTATACCGTCGTCACGGGAACCGTAGTTGTCATAACGGCGTGGCAGCTCCACTCGCCATCATCCAATAGTGTAGTGATTCACTGATGAGGCAGCAGCAGGCCTACACAGGAGTGTACCAACACAAACACACACACACACACACACACATGTTGCCCACGCACTCTCTCGCTCCCAGGCAAGCTGCCAGCTGTTGACTCGACAGATTGCTAGCGTAGTGCACTCAATGGCCCCTCTTCATATGGGAGAGGGGCTGGGCTGGTGAAAGCAGCATGTCAGACTTGAGGCGCTGCTGCAGCTGAAGGTATCAATGCGCTGGTTGATTTAGTGTTTTCCTTAAGACACACCCAACTTTGCGTTCTGAATTCTCCAATTTGATGTGTTCTGAGTCCTTTTCTAGATTTTTTTTTAGTTATTAAGCTGTGGTCAAATAAAAGTATGTCAACGGTTTTACTAAAATTACTATACTTCTTTACATTATTAGTGTTTGTACTAATACAGCGCTTTTGTCTGTTTGCCAGGACTACTTCACAGATCTCATCACCAACGACAGCATCAACTTTTTCCGCACGTCCAAGAAGATCTACCCTCACCGTCCTGTGATGATGGTGATCAGCCACGCTGCCCCCCATGGGCCGGAGGACTCTGCGCCGCAGTACTCAGAGCTCTTCCCCAATGCCTCACAGCATATGTAAGTCAAGGAAGGCCTAGGAAATACAGGAAAGAATTGTATAGGGATAATCAAGTTTTATCCCATAGGGATTATGTCGAACGTCACATGACAAAACCGGAAAACAGATCTCATTGCTTCCGCTTATCGTTGAAAGTGCCTAGCATTACATTCGTTTGAAACAAACGGTCAGCGTTATTTTCACTTGTCTGTTACACTACAGACAATAATTTTGTATCATCTAGCCTACATTTATTTATTTATTTTTATTATTTGTTCAGCCAGTGCAATGAATATGTTCACAGTCTATTCCGCTGAGTTAACTTAGCTTGATCAGGCAATGAGCTACATTACTCAATTGTTTATAGCCTAATGTACAGTGAAAGGTGTGTCTGCTAAAGCTGGATGCTTGCGCTAGCCGCTAGCTAGTAGCCTATGTGATCCTACATGTTATAGTCTTCATCATACTGTAGCTGAAGACTGAAGCAACACCTTACCTGTTGCTTTTTATTCTGAAATCTAACTTATCGACATGTGTGATTAGGTTTGCTGAGCATATGGGACCCACAGCAGAGAATAGACTCCCTGCTCACACTGTATGTTGATAGAATCTTTTTTAATTTTTATTATTATACCGTGCACACATTTTTTAATAGTATAACTTATAATGTCACAATTCAATGGACATTAGTAGCTATTATTTTTAGTAGTTCCTGAAGGAGAATAAAAGAAGGTATATTCCAGCTCATACGGTATAGCACCTAACTGGAAGTGATGAGACTCGTTTTACAGATTGCGGAAGTTAGTTGCGCATACCCTTATTCCACGATTTTTTTCAAACTCTGAATCTGTCAGTTTACAGACATCGATGTAATGGTTAGAGTTCAGCAACACTGTGTTGTGCCCCACACACTTTATTCCAGTACCAAGAAATGATGCATTTAGTAAAAAAATACACATATTCTCAGCCACACACATTCAGACGTTCCATCTGGCAGCGGTTGTCTGCCGCCGTGGGAATATTTCTCACTAAAAACTAATTTGCACCGTTATAATGATCTGGTGTACATTACGTCTGCCTTTTCAAAACATTAGCGGAGGCAATGCGTGCCCCCTGATCCGATGTGATTACAGACTGTACTCGGCAAGCGTGAAATCAAGATGATTTATCTCCTCAGAATACTTGGGGGCACATACCAGGGAGAAGATCGTGCGCACGGTGAGGTTTTTATTTAGTTCTCCGGAGCGACGCTTCCATGCCAAGCCTGCGGTGGCCTCCCACATCTCTCAGCAGCGAGTCGTGGCAGCGCTCCGACGCGCTGTGTCGTTGCTTGGCTACGAGCCCTGCACAACCGTCTCCCATGGCGCCCTGAGTCTGTCAGTGATATCATGTAGAGGAGAGCGACGGCTCGTACGCGTGAGTGTGTTTGGGCACATAGCGTAGTGTGCAAACACGCCGGCACTTAATAAATATAATTACCACCAGGAACACCATGTTGTGGGGTGCGGCCGGGAGATGAATGTAGATTAATAGATTAAACATATATTCTACGACTAGATTACCAATACAGTATGTGGCCGGAGCACATTAAGGCCTATTGGTGTAGTGATGCAGAAACATTTCTCTCTCCCACACGCACGCTCTTGCCACTCCCCTACCCCCGCCCCTAATCCCCCCAACACACACCCCCCAGCACCCCCAACCCCCGGCATATTTCTTCCTGACCCTGTCCGTATCAATCAGTGGCCTCTCCCTGCGGTTCCCGGGCTGTGAGGAATGCATTGTGTGTCACCTTATTAATTTATTTTCAGCACGAGTCTATACAGTGGAGGCACAAAGGGGGAGGCGGGGAGAGTTTGTGGGGGGGCCAGGGTGACTGCTAGGTTGTGGTTGGCCCATGTGACAGCAGGGTTAGCTGCAGGCTGCGTAAAAGAGATGTAGCTGCTTGCTCTTCCCTGCTATGACCACTGACCATACGACCATATTGCAACGTGTGTACGGCTCAGACCCTGTCTCCGTCACTGAAGTATACAGCTACATCTGTAATGCACAGAGAGGCTACTCGCGGTGAAATGGGCGCTGGCTCGTAAATCAAGCACTTTTGACGGGCCAGCAACACGGGAGGGTTTGCTGCTGCTGCTAATGTGATTAGCATTCCTTTCCAAAGGTGTTTTTACTCCTCAAATGCAGAACCAGCTACTGACTCATTGGCTTAGCACCAGAGAGCTGACTGCTTTGTTTGGACGGGCTGCCATTAAACACGGTCTGTTCCTAGCAAGACACAGCTTATAGACACAGTCCTGTGTGGTCAGTAGGCCTTTGTGAAGTGAGAACAAAGGACTGTAGGGTTCTAATCTGCAATGCACCGGGCTGTATGTGACAAGTGTGACCTTCCGCTATATGCGCCGGCTATCAACCCGCTCAGCCTCGCATACCTTGGTGGCCCAGTGCCCAGAGACTGGCTCCCATTGTGGGGTGGCTTATTAGACCGCCTGCTCGGCTGGGTGAAGAGTTCACTCATCACATATTGAAGGTGGCTGATGTACAGAAGGCCAGAGAGACAGCCATACCCAGTCACACCACGTCTGCGTGGATAGGTCTTCTTCTAGGGGTCCTGCAACAAGAGCAGACACGCTTTAGTTCCAGCTTCTGCGAAGAACAATGTGCATCCGAAATAGAACGGGAACTTGCTTTGGGAAGCGTCGCCAAATTCCAAGAACACGGAAGACACAGGTTTTGTGGCTTGAGACTTGTTTTCTTTTCTGGGGGGGGGGGGGTAGGGGGGAAGGCAGACATAGTCAAGCTGTACTTATGCGGTGTATCATGCCACACAACCACAGTTTCACTAACAAGAGTCAGATTCATACTCCTGAGGAGGCTTTCTGGTTCACGTCCCTCGTCTACCAACACTGATACAGGTGTACTGCTTCTCTCACAAACACTCTCTCTCTCTCTCTCCCTCTCGTTGCCCTTGTGTGCTGTTTACCCAGCCTTTTTTCTTCCTCTCGCTCCACGACGACCATGACTTATTGAGACTTCAGTCCAGGGGCTGTTGCAAAACCTGCATTCGGCGCCTGTTACTTTTCTTAGGCCTGTGCCAGCCCTCAACTGGCTCGTGTATGTGCCAAGCGTCTCCGGTCTATGTGCGGAGAGTGAGGGGAGGGGGGGTCAGGTAGGGGGAAAATCCGACTAGCATACTGCGGGGCGCGAAGACACTTCACTCTCTGCTATTGACGCTTGTCAAACACACCAGACAGCAGCTTACAGTAGAGGCCCAGCTTTGGACCAGCAGACACCTGCCACTGAGCTGTAGCAGGCAGGTGTCTGCCGGGCTTGTCATGGGCCTTACACGGCTGTCTCCTGTACTCTGTTTGCTGTTACTCTTCAACGTGACCTAATGGGACATATTAGTCTTCACATTGGTGTTTTAGCACTCTGTGTCTCTCTGTGTGTGTTTGCCCCTCTCTCTCTCTCTCTGCCAGTCTCCCCCTCTCTCTTTCTCGCTCTTTCTCTGCCTCTCCCTCTCTCTCAATTCAGTTCAAATCACTTTGTTAGCATGACGTAACAGTGTACATTTTGCCAAAGTATATTATACTTTCTTTTTCCTCTCTCTCCATATTAATGTAATTGTAAAGTGAAGTAAACTGGCTTTATATAATTATAACATAACAGTCTCTCTCTCTCTCTCTCTCTCTCTCTCTAGCACTCCTAGTTACAACTATGCGCCCAACATGGATAAGCACTGGATCATGCAGTTCACGGGCCCTATGCGGCCCATCCACATGGAGTTCACCAACTTCCTCCACAGGAAACGTCTGCAGACGCTCATGTCCGTGGACGACAGCGTGCAGAAGGCGAGTCCTCCGTCCCTGCAAACGTGCGCGCACCTCTAGGGGGAGGGGTAGAGCGCAGTGCGCTTCCTTAGGCCCAGCCTCAAGAGAGCAGCTAGGAGTGGATAACTCTACATAGTACATGCTACATATTAACTTGACCTTGCACACATGACTGCTGTACAATCCAGGCCCCTTTACTTAACGGCGATGAATGGCGCTTTGTGGTTTCCCAGGTGTACAACATGCTGTTGGAAACGGGGGAACTGGACAACACGTACGTCATCTACACAGCGGACCACGGCTACCACATCGGCCAGTTCGGCCTGGTCAAGGGCAAATCCATGCCGTACGACTTTGACATCCGTGTGCCCTTCTTTCTGAGAGGACCCAACGTGGAGCCAGGGGCAGTGTAAGTGCTGGTCATTCAAGTGACGGTTTCATCTGTACAGCAGGAGGGGCAGGCCTTTCCCGGTGGATTGTTAGTTTGGAAATTGTATGTGGGATTTTTTTTTCTTCCCACACACATTTCCATTTTGTTTATGTTGCTATTCATGGAGCCAGGGATGTGTAGAAGTAACAGATCATTTTTTTCACCATGCACCGAGAACTGTAAACGAGCAAAATGCGAGGAGATTTTTGTTGAATTTAAAGTGTGTTAGCTTATATTTAGCTAGCAATAGCTGACTTTACCTTTAAGTGTTATCAGTCAGGATACCACAATTGAGTGTACCCTTAATTCGTCCACCGATGTATTGTATTTAAACATGTATACAGTACTTTGCTTAGCAGTGTGTGTTTGTCTCTTCAGGAATCCTCACCTGGTGTTGAACATTGACTTGGCCCCGACCATTCTCCACATTGCTGGGCTAGACACTCCCCCAGACATGGATGGAAAATCAATTATGAAGCTTCTGGAACAGGAAAAGACTGGCAACAGGTTTGTACGGCCACAAGATGCCATGCTGGAATCCAGACCGTATGCGATGGCAGACTAATATGCATCACATGTGCTAGAATCATTCATTCATTAGCTTTGCGTTAGCAAAGTGAACGCAAAGTGCCTCAGTCAAAAGGATTGCCTCCGGTCCTGCAATGCAAGAGAGCGCATCCAAGTATAATTTAAACGGGATTGCTTTCGCCCTTCGGGACTTTGGCAGCGGTTCTGCTTCAGCCCTAGCGAAGGTCATTTTTGTTAGTTAAGGATAATTTGGTTCCCCAGGCTAACGTAGGCCATGTCAACCGAGAGCACTGGTTCTTTTCACTTATTTAGTTACAGAATAATGCACTAAGCAACAAACCAGAGAGCCCAAGTTCACAATTCCAACACAGTCTACAGCTGCTTTAAACATGGCCTGAGAAACAGGAAAAGTCACATATGCTGCTTTTATAGAAAACATTTTATTGGTTATTTTGACGGCATTTCTTTCATATTCGATCATATTCCGTTTTTGACCCTGCGACGGCGGCTGTGATTATTAGTCGCTGGCTAGCTGTGTGACCGACATAGCTATTTGCGAGCACACAAGCCCATATGAATCCTATAAACTGTACGCATTTTGTTTTCCCAGATTCAAACCCAACCGGAAACCCAAAGTCTGGAGGGACACATTCCTGGTGGAACGAGGGTAAACGAATGTTCTTTATTCCCATTCCACACCCGTCATATCTATGTCATCGCTGAACACAAAACCCGACCGAACATTTAGTTGAAACCAAAATGCATGAGGGCCCATTGTGTGTTCCTCTAAGCAGCCATGCTCATTTACAAAAGCGCTTTACTAGTTACATGTTATCTGACAGACATTTCCTGACCGCAGTCGGCTTGGAAGGCAACGCTCGATGGAAAGGCAGTTAGAAATCTCCAGTTTTCCGGTAAAAGCTGTAAGCAATGCGGCGCGTTTCTGACAGTTCAGACAGGAGACGTTCACAGTTGGCTGTTTGTCAGTTGTCGCTGCGAAGCACACAGGTTCATTGTCCTCCGCGTTGGCCGCGCGGTGCGGTTCACCTTTTTCGCGCTGGCAGAGGCGAGATACTTTGGGGGGAGGGGTAGATGTGACGCCGTAAAGAGCTAGACAGGCAACAGAAAACAAACTTCAGGAGGATGTTACCTGGAGGAATGGCACACTCCTTTCCTTCAGCCCCCCCTTCCCACACCTAACCCCCTCCCCAGTGAGGAATGTAGCAGCTGTGCGATCGTCGCCACCTGCCTGCTCCGTCGAAGACTGTTTGCTTTGTAGCGCACGCGCTCGCATGCATTACCTTGCGCGCGCGCGCGCCCAGCGGCTCATAATCCCTCGCAGTCCTTTATTTCACCTTTATCCCCGCTGCCAGCCCGGAGACACCGCATCCCCCAGGGGAGACACCGCGTGTCGACAGCGCCCCTTTTGTTCCCCCAACACGCTAAAACCGAGCTTATGTGTGCTCGTACACACGGGCTGTTCTCTTGACTGACAGTTGAGAGACATAATCCCTTCCATTCTCCCCCTCCCGTGGCATTGAGGGCGAGAGTGAAAAAAAAAAAAGAGAAAGCGAAGTGATTGAAGAATATGGCACGGTAAGGGGAGAAAACGGACGTGTATGGAAATTGAAGACCCAGCGTCATCGATTCACGCGCGGGGTGTCTGCTGACGTGTCTAGCGTGTCGGTTTATTTCGATCAGGGAGAGCGGAAGGCCGTACGGCGGATGGTTTAGCCACGCCCTTCCTCCAGTTCCTTCTACGTGTTCCAAGGCACAGTACGAGACACGCGGCCAGGGGTTTAAATGGAGAATACTCCGCTGCTTACAGCAGGTCCAATCTGTAGGCTGGTGGATGTGTCGGGCTGGCCGGCTTACCCAAAGACCGCTGCGTCTGAAATGAAAAACCGGCTGTGACCCCTGACCTTGCGTTAATCCACTGCGCTTATGTCTACGCAGGGCCGTTCACTAGGGCATTATATTTTTTAATCTGCGGACATTTTACTTTATTACCGGAGGGGCTGATGTGTGTTGTGTGTGCTGTATAAGCAGGTACCTTCATAGTACCTCTCTGTCCAGTGAAACGCTGGCAGGTTATGCTGCATGCACTGTGCTGTCGTAGACAGACTTCGAGTGGGCTCAGCTGCAAAGCGTAATGCAGCCACCAGGCAGTGACACAGACAACACCTGTTTGTCCTTCAGTCAGTCTTGGCCGAGCGCTGCAGACAATGTTGGGGCGTGTGTGTGTTTGTGTGTGTGTGCTGCCAGCCGGTGACCGGTAAAGCCAAGCAGGACTGGACAAGACGGTGGCGCTACTCTAGAAGGGGGAACAGGTTGCTCTTTTGCTAAAGTGACGCCGTCGTTCTGTCTGGGCATCGTAAGCAGTCGGCAGAGTTGGCAGCGCGTGTGTGTGTGTGTTTATGGGGAGCGGGGGTTTTGGTGGAGGTTCTGCCAACACAAGGACTAACAGCTTGCTGTGGAGCTGAGCAGCGCTGGGCTCCGGGCCCAGACGCTCTGTTCACATGCTAGGCCTGCGCCTGTAGCCTCCCCGGTCGACCGGCAGGCACGCAGGCAGCCGTGCACCACCGGGACCACACTGGGTGCACAGTGGGCCAGCCAAGCCACAAACGCCACCCGTTACCAATCTCACCGATTGCTCCACGTGGCAGAAGAAAGCCCCCATACTGTACCTTCCTTGCCCGCTGGCGGAGTGACCTGTAGACTTGGCTGACAAGGTCACCTGAAGGTGCGTGGCAACGCGTGTGTGTTTGTGCCACCTGCAGAAAGATCCTCAGGAAGAAGGAGGACACGGAGAACACCCCGCACACCAACAGCCTGCCCAAGTACAAGAAGGTCAAGGAGACGTGCCAGCAGGCCGAGTTCCTGACCCCATGCGAGCAGCCCGGACAGGTGAGGAAACACACACAACAGGAACACACTTGTAGCTGCGTGCATGCGTGGGTGCGTTGCGTGCGTGCGTGCGTGCGTGCGTGTCAGACTTCCTCAGTTCCTTTCCCAATTGCAGAGGCGCTAATTACTCCTGAAGTGCCCACTCTGCTTGAGACAGCCTCCGTCTGGATTGCCACCGTTCTGCAGGAGCCTGAAGTCAAATGGCCGTTTACATCGATTGCTCTATAATTGGGTGTTTCTTTTTTTTTCTTTTCTTTTTCTTCTTTTACTGTTGTGCGGCAAACGGATTCGGTGGGCTTTTTCTTTTCATCTGTGCCTATTAATTATCCGGCAGAGCCTGTTGGACCAACCGTTGGTGAGTTGCCACAGAGCAGGCAGACCTTAACAATACAAATTGTTACAATTTGCAGGTAGTGTTAAAAGGCGGACAGGGTTCCTGACAAGCTAGTTAATGTGAAACAGACCCTTTTTAGGGCTAGATAAGTGTGCTCGCAACATTGAATCCCTTTTTAAAACACAGCAAGGCTCATTATCGTTTCATATAGCTTACAATGTGTTGTGGTACCTGTGCTCGTACGCATTGAACAGTATACACAATGTGTGGCCTGGGATTTGACATGAGCTCAGTCAATCCTTCCATGTACACACAGCTCGCACGTGTTTGCACTGTCCTGCATCGCAGATAGGAAGGCGTAGCTTGGGGGGGGGGGGGGGGGGGGGGGTAAAAGCAGG
>JAODVN010020716.1:0-11063 GCA_025434125.1 Chologaster cornuta
ACCTTCCAAGCACTAACTATCAGGCACATCCCCCCCCCATCGACCATCATCTGCGGCGTTTTGAAGCAGTGGGTCAAACATCAACGCCAACACTGGAGCTATAACATTAATGACGGGGTAAGTTGACATTTCTGTCGCAGGCCAGCATAAATGGCTGTGAGGTGTACTGTATCTTCGTTATAGCGTTTGTCCAGTGTCAGCTGTCTGTCTGATGTAACCTCTATGAAATAGCTTGCTAACGTTAGCTGGCCTGACTTGCATTGCCTCGCTGTTGGAGCTGGCCTACGTTACGGCAACGTCATCTCGGGTTCAATCGACCTATATCTTCCCCAAAGGGTTTATAATGTCCCTTACGGTGTATTTGGTCTATTTCCACTCGTTCACTGCTTGTTATCTTATCTTATTCCTTATGGTTATGGCGTTTTAGTGTTATTGTTGCCATGTTTTATTTTTCGCTTTCGCTCTGATTTCTGAGCCTCAGCAATCACTTATTCGTTTGAATTATGTTTGGACGTAAAACTAGACTTGTAACAACGTCTAGTTGTCCCGTCAAGGTTAACTGAAGCCCTGTTTTAAGTCGCGCTGTTAATAACTGCAACTTTGCGTTGTTTCCCACAGGACTCCCGTTTGAAGCGCCCCAGCAAATTGGCCTGCCAGTCGGTGTGATCATTCACTGCTATTTTCTGGAACGACTTGGTGTTTCGGATAAGTGCAATTCGACATCATCCCGAAAATCCACTGCATCCTCCTAAATCGTCCTAAATCAGAGAAAATGGTGCAAAATAAAGTAACCGAAGTCACTGGATTCCACCGCTCTTTCAATGTAAGCATGTGAACTTGGGAATAGGCGCAGTAGCCTTTTGCGGAGTCATGTGTTGAAGGCTTCTTATATAGTTCTATGGTTGGAGGACAAGTGAGAGGAGCAGTTTGCTATATATATATATATAACCGCATCTGTTGCTCTCCCACACAAATGTGCTCTTGACACATGTGGCCTAGCTACTGAATGACTCACCACTGATTTAAGAACTTTGTCCATTAACTGCTAAAATGGCATCTAATGTGGCAACAAGTGGAATTGGTATGTTGTTAACATGTCTTTCATATGGATAAAACAAAACAGTGGTATTGCTTTTATTTGTTCCCAAATTTGTGCGATAAAATATTTATTATTGAAGATGGTATGCTTATGGTTTTATTCTGGGGAAATCTGCCAAACTTTTGTTTAATAATGTTTAGTTGCGGTATCTTACCTCCCTTTTTTATGGTGCTGAGGGCTGTAGGAAGGCAAACAAAACTATTAAATTATCGATCCATTCATTAGCACGCCATTTATTTAGGCTATCTTTAAGAAAAATAAATATATTTCAATTTTTTAGGGGCAAAATCCCTTTGAGTCAGAGGACTTCAGTAAAAATGGATCCCGTCTTCTTGATTCTACATTCAATTTTGATTCCTCCCCAAGACATGGTGAGTGTTAAGAAGTAAAGGAGCAATAATTAATGTCTTATCTGGGAGTGTCTGCAAGGGCAATAAATATCTAGTTACACTAATGCTGGCCTACTTGAACACCTTGTTTTCCAACCAATAGACCAATAGATCTGAAGGAGCATTTAATTTGTATGGACTGGAAACACTTCCTGTTTTGTATTAACATCCATATTTTCTGGAGTTCTACAGTAAAACAAAAAAAAGTCCCTTAACTTAATTACTACTTCCTTCTGTGCGTCATGCAGACGTACCCTCAAGTCAGCCTATTGACATCCCTGACGCCAAAAAGAGAAACAAGAAAAAGAAGCGTTGCCGGGCAACTGACAGTTTCTCTGGGCGGTTCGAAGGTACGTTAATTTTCATAATGATCTTGGTGTGTGCGCGTGTTGGCCTTGGGATAAACTGTTACCCCAAATGAATTGCTGCCGTTAAAGGAATGTAACACA
The DNA here is from genome assembly GCA_025434125.1 of Chologaster cornuta. Lineage (NCBI taxonomy): Eukaryota > Metazoa > Chordata > Actinopteri > Percopsiformes > Amblyopsidae > Chologaster > Chologaster cornuta. The sequence continues at coordinate 1,938 of JAODVN010020716.1, forward strand.
GGTAATCGCATGTGCCCTCTTCAACAGATGTCTACAGGCTGCAAGAAGAGCTCCTCGGAGAGGGTGCTTATGCCAGGGTCCAAACCTGCCTCAACCTCATCACGAATAAAGAATATGCTGTCAAGGTGAGGCATGCATTTCGTCTAGTGAGTTTCAACTGTCTTTGTGTTTATATTTCCCTGGGTCAAGCTCTGGTGCCACAGTGGGCTTGTGACTGTAACGTCAGTTTAACACAACTGTTTTCTGTGTACATTTTGCTCATTGGTGTCTCCTGACAGACCTGCTACATTTTCAGGTACTTATTATTAGGTACCTGTCACTTCATCGTTTGCTTTGAGGCGTGATTTGCAACATGCACGATGTGCAGTTGAGTCATTGGAGGGGGTTCTGTGAGCAGCACAGAAGGGTATTTAGTTTGTTAATGTAGACACTATGGTATCCTAGCTGGTATCTGTTTCAAACGGGGTGTGTATCTTCGTTTTGCAGTGTTTCCAGGGATGAATGGTTTATTTTGCCTCCCACCACAGTTTTCTTCCCTGTTCTGTGTGGAGGATGTCTGCAAGGCCTCGGTTAATGCTAGCACTGAGTTTATATTGTCAGCGCAGCCCTGACGCTGCTTGTTCAGTCCCTACCCTTACAGTGTTTTAATGTTCTACTAGCCTATCAAATCGCTTGGAGGACTGTGTCCACCCCCTTGTCTTGCTAATCATTGGCTACAGGCTAGCTTAGCGGCAGGAACATTTTGTACTGGTAACCTTTCCAAAACAACCCACATTCTGAACGGAGGGGGCGAGAATAGCACTAACGTTCTAATTTGCGTTTTTTTTTCTTTCTTTTTTTCTCGATACTCACCCTCCCCCCCCACCCCTTGCAACTGGGGCGTGAACTTAAAGTTGCCATTGGCTGTTGAACAATTTGTGCTAGCTTGTTTACACTCTAGTCACGAGGAAGTACATTTATTGGGAAATGTTCTCCAGATTAAAGTGTAGGGAGTTTTCTTTCACATTGTAGTCCTCCACCTACAGCTGTTTAAAAGGTTTCGACACAAACAAGCCACACTAAAGGTGATTAAAACAATTATGTTACTGACTGGGATGGGCTGGCAGGGCTCCCCAAACAGGGCCACGGGTGCATATCATACCATCCATGTTTATATGAAACTGGAGTGCGGCGAGCTATTTGTATTGTTTATGCTGGGCTAGGATGCCTCTCTAGGGTAGGAGGAGGTGATTTTAAGGGGAGTGGTTCAGTCTGCTCTTGCCAGATGTCCTGTCTATCATCATCCTACCCCATCAGACGTTGGGGGGGGGGGGGGGGGGCATTGCTGCCTGGGGCCAAATGTTCTCCGTTTTATTTTCCTTTGCATTGCTGCTGCTGCTGCGCGACTCTGGGGCCTCCTCAAAGCCAGCTAGTATGTACAACACCCACCCCCCCACGACCCCATACAATGGTGTACGTGACTGCTACACAGGAAAAGCCCCCATGGCTCGCCACAGGGACAAAAGGCCCACATGCACAAACTTTATACCCCTCCCTCGCAAGTCACAGTTTGTTGTTTGAGTGGGGGGGGGGGCTGTGTGGAGAAGAGCAAAGTTATATGGGGCTGCTGGGTGTATCTGTGGCGCTGACTATGCTTCTGGCAGTGCGGGGGCTTTGGGGTGTGCATAGACTGCAGTCATGCGCGTTAATCCTAGGCACACAGCTAAATGCTGGATTGCAATAGCGTCTGTGATCCAGAAAGAGAAGAGAGCGTGTCCTTCCATGCAAACAATACAGGGGTGGGAGAATTCAGGGCTTTTGGCAGTGCGGCATTCATCCTGCATGAGGCCAGTGTGACTTGGCTACGGGCTATATTTAGACAGCATTTTTGATGCTATCATAAACAGTTTGGGAGAAGTCTCTTAAAGGATGTGGCACTTGAGCACCCTGGCTCCTTTTTATTTAATAAGAGCACTTCACATTGGAACATGCATGTACCACACATGATATAGGCAAAAGTAGGCTGAATGGGTTTTCGGTGAACAGGTGTTAAGGGTGGGTTGAAGCTTGGTAATGGCAGTTTTACTGCACGTTAATAATTGGCGGCTGTGGAAAATGGTTAATGTAGGATTGGAGATGTCCTGCCTGGCTGTGGTAAGCTGTCCTGAAGTGGCTATAACGAAGTCTGGCCACTTTGCAGCCATCTTGGTAACGTGGTTATTATGAAGATGCTATCAAAATGATCACCGTAGCTACACTTTCACTGGTCACAGGGACATAAAACCCTGCATACACAATTGGAAGTTGAATCTGATCTAAAACGGATAGAGTTGTATGTCTTCTCCTAGGTGACCGGCTTACTCTGTTTTGTCTCCGTCCTGCTGGCTGAGCCGTGTGTTGGCAAAGCAGCAGTGTGGTGATTATAAATGAAGGTCACTCAGCCTTGCCAGTGTTGTGTGTATGATGAGTGTGGTTTTCCTTTCCAGATCATTGAGAAGAGACCAGGACACAGCCGCAATCGTGTTTTCCGCGAGGTTGAAATGCTCTACCAGTGCCAGGGCCACAGGTAAACAATTGGGGAGCATCCGCAAATGTCTTGTCATGTGCAAATGGTGTGACTTTCCCTCATTATTTTCACAAGATGTCAGCATTTTGTCTTGCTTCAAACATTATCTGTATTGTGACATTATGCCTTTAAAAAATTTTTCTTTTCTTTTTTCTTATATAGGAATATCCTGGAGCTTGTAGAGTTCTTCGAAGAAGAGGACAAATTCTACCTGGTCTTTGAAAAGCTGAGAGGTGGTAGGTACCATGCCGTAATGCCGTGTTTATTTGGTTTGTGAACTTTGCTATAGTAGGTTTCTAATTTCTGAACCTGGCTTGCTTTCTCTTCCTGAATATACTGGACTTTCCAAGAGAAATCTTGTTTGTTTAATTATCAAATGTTTCATTTTGCAGGTTCTGTCTTAGCTCAGATCCACAAGAGACGGCACTTCAGCGAGCAGGAAGCCAGCGTTGTCGTGCAGGACATTGCCAGCGCTCTGGATTTCCTGCACAATAAAGGTTAGTTCCTTCCCGCAATGCAATAGGAATACACCAATTCTCTCGCAGGATACAGCATGCACGGCACACACTAACTACGGAAATAAACCATAAATAAACCAGAACGGGGAAGGAATGCTTTGTACACGGGACTGCTGTCTTTAGGATGAACATGTATGATGTTCTGAAGATGTGAAACCCTGTGCTAAAACTTACTGTACACGTGGCGCTGTACCGGTGTTAGCGTTCCTAGTAAGTTCAGAAGATTTCTTCACAATGCTGACAAGTTTGCACTCCTTGCAGGAATGGCGCACAGAGACCTGAAACCGGAGAACATCCTGTGCGAGCACGCAGACAAGGTGAGTTCACCACGGTGCCTGTGTCGTCCTCTGACTGCACTTGGCTCTAAATAAACCGCACACGCTGTGTTTGCACGGAGACGCTCGCAGCCTTTCGTTCAGAACAACTTTGTGGCAACCTGGACAGCCAGATAAAACGGCAAGAATAATGAATGTTCAATAATTCACCGGTGTCTTGTCTTTCCCCTGTCAGATTTCCCCCGTTAAGATCTGCGACTTCGACCTGGGCAGCGGGATCAAGTTAAACAGTGACAGCTCTCCCATCTCCACACCTGAGCTCCTCACACCTGTAAGTTCACAATGCCTGCTATCAGCACTTGGAGGCAGGGCTGGTCGTTATCGAACAGAAATGATATCCTTCCGCGAAGCCACACATTGTGAGGCAGAGTGCAGTACTGCGGCTATGTTGCTGGAGCGGTGTTCGCTGCTTTGTTTATGTTGCTGTTTACAAAGAGGGCCTGAAATTAACACCTGCCAAGCGCCAAATGTGGGTAGGTCTTCCGTTTGGCGAGTACATTTTAGAGACTATACGCGACCCTGGTGGGTGAATGTTTGAACTAAAAAATGGCATCTAAATCTTGAGTGCAAGTTTCTTTGTACTGCTGGCTCATGTTTGACCACACCCGTCCTATCGATTCGCACAAAGCCCAATATGCCCAAAGCGTAAGCTAGCAAAATGCGTGGAGGTGGGCTATTTGAATTTGACAACATATTGGCATGTGATATCTGACCACACATTTTTATAAACATTGATACATGAGAAATGCATGCTATGCAGGGGCAAAGGGACTGTACGCAGGTCGGAGAAGAAGTCAAATCTGTTGCATGTTTGGAGGCTGTGGCTTGGTTTGCTCTGTTCGAGATGGCATTTTAGCAAGACACGGCAATATCCCTCTGATTGGAGGAGAGATGGCATGATGAGGGTTCACCAGGGGACATGTTCTTTGAAATAGCGCCGCGTTGCACCAACCGGCTATCTCTCTGGCAGCCGCGGCAGTCTCTTATCGCCCAGAGATACCGGCTATCCTCGGGCAGATATCCCTCCCAGTCTAATGTCCGAATCCTCTGGCCGTATCTCTTGTAAATAGATGGCATTGGCGTCGGTGCTTGTGATTGCAAACACGGAGGCTTCATCAAATCAAAAGGCAAGTGCCAAAACAAACAAGGGGACCAGAGCTTCCACAGGAATAGTGGAAGTTTCAGAGAACTTGACGCTCCCTCTCATGTGTGTGTGAGAGGTAATCGGGTTCAGTCAGGCTGCCTCCTGCCGGACGGTTAAGCTAGATGGCCTTGAGCAGGTGACTGGGTGGGGAGTTTCTACACCAGCAACGTGATCGTGCTCTGGCCTGCTCGCTGACAAACGACCCTGCCGGAGTCAGTTGTGGAGGCACGGCCTGTGGCATGTTTAGTCTAGGCTGACCTCCAGAGTGTTGGAAGGGGGGTTTGGAGGTGCTAGGGGTGGGGGTGTGATCCGTTCCTTTGGCGTTGCCCTTCTAAACCAGGCGGCGGGGTGAGAGGGGGGACTGTGTCTCCTCGGTGGTTTGTCTTGTGCCCCGGAGGTCAGTTGTGTCAAGCGTGTGTTGTGGCACAAACTGGAACACGCTGTGCTGTCTTACAAGGCTGTGTTTTCAGGAAGTTGTGGGGGGAAGGTTCTTTAAAACCAAAACACACTCGTATCAGAGTGCAGAAACAACATACACCCCCTCCCGCACTCTGTTGGAGTCTCCGCCCACTGGCCCTGACTGCACTTCTGCAAGTCTGCATATTTTTTTCCTCTCCCTTTCTTTGTATTCTGAGAGTACAAAGGCTGCTTGCATAAAGACTGTTCTGGAAGTGTGGCCCTGCCACGAACCAGCGCCTAGCAACTGCGCTGTGATTGGCTAGGGCAGCAGGAGGAGGAGCAGCAATGGCGAGCTTCACCACACATGCGCACTTGCCTTGTTGTTCTTGTCTACATCCGGCGAAATGTTTAGTTCGTTTAGTGCTTTTGTTTTTTTTTCTCTCTACTTTCTCATTCTTGTGTTCTGTTGCCTTTTACCCTACATTCCAAACATGCTGTAGCTGCCTTTGAACGAGCGAACGGAACATATTTGTTTTTCCGACCCAGCACGACTTCACTGCTTGTGTGCCGTTCATGCTGTTTTGGGCTTTTGGCAGTGGGTCTAGGAGGCGGGCTTCTGGAATGTTGGGGGGGAGGTGGGGAACGCTTTCCAGGGAAAGTTGCTTCCCTCTCGGAACCCAAATGTAAAGTGGCTGCCTGCCTGAACTAATGCCTTGACTATGTTGATGTACTTTGTACCCTGGAAGTGTGAGCCGCTCCCTTCAGGGCGAATGCTGTGCCGGCACAGATGCAGCTGCAGGGCTTGACGCCGGCTCGGCTTCCTGTGAACCGGTTCCTGCTCGCGGTGCGTGTCTGTCACTGTACCGTGTGGTCTGACGGGTCACGCGGCGTCTGGGAAACTCCCCGGGTTGCCTTACTGAAAGTCCTATGGCAGAGTCAGCTGATTACCAGCTAATTACGGAGCGCAGAAGGGACTGCGGCTGACGCAAGTTTACGCTGCGGTTGCAGCAGCCGTGTACCTCCAGAGCCTTTAGACCGGAGCTACAGCACACAAACTGTACAGTCACTGGATCGGTTTTGCTGCAGCCTTCAGCTCTTATCAACAGTGGCAGGCACTAATCACCTAGCTGCTTGTACAATGACTTGCCTTTCTGTGTTCAGTTACTTTGAGGGAGAAGGGTAAGCTAAAAAGGCGTACCCTAGATAACGTCACATTTTGGCTAATAATGTTTTCTTAATGCCTTTTGTGTTCTGGAGGACTTTGCCCCCTTTGTTCCTATGTTGTGAGCGGTAGTAATGCAGTTTCAGCAGCAGCTGAATCTTGACATGTATTCTGTTGGTTAGTCTGGGGGGTGGGTTGTTTGTTGCACAGGCAGTCACCCCTGGTCTCTGGGTGGGGGGAGGGGTCTTCTCAGAAGAGGCTTTGTCTGAGGAGATTCCTGCACTGCAAAGTGTCGTTCTCATAAGGGTGTAGCGGGGGAGGGTCCTATGGACAGCTGCAACGCCAACCGTGCACATGCAGCGTGTCCGGTAGCATCTGCTGCTATGGCTGCAACACTGGCGGTCATTGTGCTCACGCCCAGGGCCACGGGATCTACAGTGTGTGTGTGCCTTGCTGCATTAACATAAACACAATGGAAGGAAGCAGCCATACGTCTGCCTGCGCGTCGTTCTGTGCGCTCGCCAGTTATTTAAGCAGGGCTCAGCCTCGCCCCCATTTGCGTACGACTACACCCCCCCACCCCCCCGATTAGAGATTCGACCTAGTTTCTTCCTATAGCCCCAAACACACAATTGCCTCATCAGCTTTGTTTTGTAGCTGATAACTGGTTGCTTATTTATCGTGTGTGTCAGTCAACTATGGCCGTGGCTCCAATCACATTGCTGCCAGACTCCTCCAGGAACGGTGAACGGTAGTGTCTCTCTCACACCATGCTGCCTGTACGTTACCTCCGCTGTGTGGGGGCTGCTCCTGTTGCATCAGCCCCTGCCATTCCCACGCCTTCAACCACAACCATCACCCAGTTGAGCCCCCAGGCCCTGTCTGTGTCTGTGTCTGTCTGTGTCTCTGTGTCCCTGTGTGTCTGTCGGTGTCCCTGTGTGTCTGTCTGTGTCTCTGTGTGTCTGTCTGTGTGTGTCTGTCTGTGTCTCTGTCTGTCTCTGTCTGTGTCTCTGTCTCTGTGTGTGTGTGTGTACCAATTAGACAGTGCCAGCTTGTATGCTGTTACTTGTTTTGTGTCCCTGTCTCTCTGTACCGCTGTGGGACCCCTCCCAGAGACCCCATTTCCTATAGGCCTGCAGGCACAGGGCCTAACTTAAAGACGCTAACGCAGAGGAGATGGACCGCTTTAAGAATTCTGAATTAAACTCTGCTAGGAATCTGTAACTGCAAATATGGCGGGTGGAGGATTAAAGATGGCCTGCTTTACTGTAGAACAGCCGCACCATTAATCTATAAAGCCACTCAGTGACACAAGCAAACAGACTTAGAACCAATGGGGAAATACAACTTTTAGCTTTTAATTGGGTGCAAACCGCTTGAAGATTAGTATACCTGCAAACTTGTACCTGTGACCATTGAAAGTGGTCCCCAACCAATTACATTTGAAAGAAGGGCAGGGTGGGTTACTTGTCGAGCGACCAGACCTGCCTTTTTAATGACTTACCAGCCAAGATTGCTGCCAAACATCCAGACTAGCACATAAAGACTTTTACCTTGCCAATATGGCTGCCGAGCGACCAGACCCCCCCTAACAACCCTTGTATCCCCCCCCCACCCTGCAGTGCGGCTCAGCGGAGTACATGGCTCCCGAGGTGGTGGAGGCCTTCAGCGAGGAGGCCACCATCTACGACAAGCGCTGCGACCTGTGGAGCCTGGGCGTCATCCTGTATATAATGCTGAGCGGCTACCCGCCCTTCGTGGGTCGCTGCGGTGGCGGCTGTGGCTGGGAGCTGGGCGAGCCCTGTCACACCTGCCAGGTGAGAGTCCCTTCTCCTCTTACCTTCTTCTCTCCCCTTTCTCCCCCTCTGAGCACGCTGCACACCCGGCATGGTCTAGGGATGTCAAATGTGTACGACTACCTCATGTAGCTGTACGCCCCATGTGCTCTTAAGCGTGGGGGGAGGGCTTACCTGGCACACCTGCAAACGCAGGTGAGCTGTCCGCTCGTCTTGCGTTGTCTAGGGAACGCCCTGTGACACTCTAATCCTTGGACCGAGGTGTGACAATAGAGGGAGTTGTGCGTTTCCTCTTATAACGCCTTTCCTTCCTCCCGTCTGGCAGAACACTTTGTTCGAGAGCATCCAGGAGGGAAAGTACGAGTTTCCCGAGAAGGACTGGGCTCATATCTCCTCAAGTGCCAAAGACCTCATCTCCAGGCTCCTGGTCCGGGATGCCAAGAGCCGTCTGAGCGCCAGTCAGGTGCTGCGGCACCCCTGGGTGCAAGGGGTGAGTGTCTGTCAGTCTCCCCGCACTCACCCAGTCACTAGGACGTCTGAGATGTGGTTTTGTTTTGCTTGCTTTTTTTTCTTCTTAATCACGTGGTGTGTTGTCAGGCGACTGTCTCAACACGTCTCTCTCTTTCCGTTTACTCAGGGAGCCTTGGAGAGCTTGCCCACGTCCATCATCCATCAACGGTGAGAGCTGCTCTTCTGGAATGTGCAATGAGTTGTCACATTACAACTACTGCTGTGTTTTTGTTGTGGTAACATTTCAAGGCATTTCATGGTTCACTCTGGGCCTTTGACTTAAGCAGTAATGATTATTCCATGGCTTGGTCACTAAAGGTATTATTAATGGTCACTTATCTAGCAGTGGTAATGACACACCCCCCCTCCCCCAGGACCAGCAGTACCAGGGACCTGACGTTCTTTGCCGGCCAGGCGATGGCTGTAAACCGGCAGCTGGCCGAGCAGGACGGCTTCGAGGAGCAGCAGCTGCATGACGCAGTGTCGCTGGTCATCGCCGGCTCGTCCTCCTCTTCCTCCTCCTCGTCCTCCTCCGTTCGTCTCTCCCCGCCCTCCGACTCCCGGCTGGCCCGGCGCCGGCAGAAGGCCGGCTCGCCCAAGGGGGGCCCCGTGTCCGCGGCAGAGCTGCGGCAGCTCCTCGCGCCCCTTGTCGTCGTGGGAGACTGTGCCTGGGGGGGGGGGGGGGGGGGGGGGGGGGGGGGGGGGGGGGGGGGGGGG
>JAODVN010020930.1:0-11052 GCA_025434125.1 Chologaster cornuta
GATGCATATACCCTCGTGAGCTCGACACTCCACGGGAAGCAATCCATTCATCCATCCATGGATGGATGAATGGATATAAACATGTATTTTAATCAGTAACCGTAGACTATTAACTGTACAGATTTACTAGACCTGTAAACAGCCAGAATCCTGTTAAGTTTTTCTCACTGCAAGTTTACCGTCCGACTTAAACAGTCACTGAGTTATGTAGTAGTCGTCCTGCATCAATCAAAACACCTCGCTTTGTCAAGTAGGCAGGTACTGACACAGTGTTAGCAAACACTGTCCAGACTCTCCGTGAGGAAATGGTGCTCTGCGAGACTAGTCGCGCTAACACTACGCGTCAGCGTCCGTTTTAGGCGTAATTTCCTCACACTTTGCGCCTAAAAACATGGCGTTGCATTTACAAACAGCACGCACATCGCTAAACCGCTATTCTGTATTCTGCCTGCAGAAGGAACACAGGATTGCAAGTTGCGCTTTCCCATTCATGCATATGCATTCATGGGAGGATCGGGGGAGAGTGTCACGAGTGTTCTTTCATATTATAATTATATATAATTATAATTATATGTAATTATTTTGAGGTAGAATTATGCCCGTTTTCTCTAGGTTTGAATGATACATATATACACAAAGGTTATTTATAAAAAGGTCAACTTCATAATCGTTTCACTTTCTTTTACAGACTCTGCTGTATACACGTATACATATTTATACACACATATTTATACACACACACACACACATATATACAAACACATACATATATATACAGTCTATGGTACCATTCCTTTTACCAACAACTCTTACCAACATTGCGTCATGTTGAATGCAGAACACGGGGCCTTTGGGTGGGTATTTCCGGTCATCAAGACATTTTTGGCGGAACGGTGTAAAACGGTTTACTCCTTCTACTAGTTTAACTTTCTTGGCATATAGCAATAATATATAATATATAATAATATATAGTAATTTTCTACGTGCAAATACAAACAAGTGGGCCCTCGTGTCTTCTGGTACAAAGGATGGCACTAACACGGTTACTGCTCCACCTCCCAGCTGGTGTTTGTTGTGAGTTATTGGCCTCCCCCACCCCAATCTAATTTCATGGGGAAGGACTTGAGGCGCTTGAATCGCTTTGGCCGGCATGTACAACACCAAGGTGCTCATGCATGTGGTTTCGCCATCTTACCTGCAGTCTCCCAATGGCCACTAGGCAATATTTGCCTGTCTGCCCAGACTCTGTGTCTTCCTCTGGTATGGTCATACCTAGAAGAAGAGGGTGACAGGAAGGCAGAACATATTATCAAGAGAAAACAAAATGGCGGCTCCGATGGAGGAGTAAACAACAATTTTCTTACAATGCTTGACTTGTCCTCATTTACATTAGTGAGATTCAAGTTATACGCATTAAGTCTCGACTGCCACTTTAAACCAGCAGCTTTAATGCTGCACACTACACAATAATCACTGAGCGTGTAATTCAGGGGATGGAAGGCAGAAAGGAAGGAAGGACAAAAGTACAATTTATTTCAGGTATCAGTATCCCAAGAATAAAGCGTGCTTTGTTTCCAGTAGGGCTGCCAAAACAAACACGGTGTTATCGCAAAGCGTCTCGGTCACAGCAGGAATGTCCCAGTCTACCGCCAACAGCTCTCCTGTCGGCATCTGAGCCGGCCTCCATTATTCTGACATTTCATGTTTTAATTATGACGGCAGCGGGCAGATGTTATTGGCTGGCCTTGCCGCCGGTGTCGGGCTCCGGGGAGGTTCTCGGGTCAAAGTGTATACGTTGCCGCTCAGTATTCCACCGGAGCAGGCAGCGTTCCGGAGAAAGAGTGCAAACCCGCGGACCGGCTCAGGTTCACGGAGAAAGCGTAAGAAATCACGGCGTGAACCGAGAACACTGAGGTGCCCTCTAGGGGCACCGGCCTAATTAACGGCACACAGTCAGTCTCAAACGCAGCCTGCATCTCAAAGCGTTCACCTCGCTGCTGATCTCTAAAAGCGTTCACCTCGCTGCTGATCTCTAAGGTGCTTGAGAGGGAGGAGAGGCGGTCGCTGGTTTGTGTTAAACAAGCAGGGTCATAGTTCTGGTATCGGTATGCTGACACCGGGAGCATTTTAAAAGCATAGCACTGCGAGGGAGTTGCATTGGCGAGATCGGAAAAATGACTTTGCCTGTCTGACATCGACTTTACCCTAACTCACTTCCACTCCCTAAAACTACTGCGATTATATCCACACCATGGACCTTTCTGGAATGATTTTTAGAAAACAGATTTGTGTTGTCAGAAAATTATCGTCCTAGATGTCAAATTCTTCCACTTCTGGCCTCTTGCCACCAATGTACTTGCGAAATGCGATCGAGAGTCTGCACACTTTGTTTTGCCCACGATTTCAATTGCATTTTGTATTTGAGCAGCACGGCCGTGGCATCTGTCCAAAATAGACACGGCGCCTTTAGCGAAGCAGAGCGAAGAGCCACTTCTGGCACGCTTCCAACACACCCCCCAACAGTCATGTGTGGTTGAAGTGAAAGCATTGACTAGAGTGGCAGCAATCAGCTCCGGAGTGTCTGAGCCAGAATTCTGTTGTGAGTATCCAGGGGTGCGTTTCCCAAAAACATTGTTGCTAACGACATTAGCAACTACACAGTTGCGATGCAACTATGGAGGAAACTACGTTGGTGACTTACGTAGTACGATGCATCGTCACATGGCGCTGGTGTGTCCCAAAGCCATAGTTCTAACTAATTTAACGTTGTTAAATGAGTTAGTTAGAACTACAGCCCTCGAGGTGTCGAGAAGCATACTCCGTGATGAAAGGTCGTAAACGGCAGAAGATACAGTCAAATAGGCTTATTAGAAAGGCATGTCCATCTAAACTTGCAGTAAACCTAATTGTATTGAAAATGTAACATTGTGGTAAAAGTAGGCCTACTTTTAAATGTAATCTATTTCTCAATAAGCCAAGGGTACATGAGTAAACTGCTTTACACATGTAGCCTATGCCTACAATTTACTAAGCTATAGTTCATTTTATCCCCTTTATCTTGCATACAGAATATATGTCAGTTATTCTAATCTTAATCAAGTGCTGCTTTTGTTGACATTATTAAAAAACTAATCAGCGCTAGTGTTTCAAACCCGCGTTATTGAGGGAGACTACCGTTCACGATCACGCATGTATCCGATTGCTGCTTTTAAGCATGTTGGCCATATAGTAGGCTACATATTTTAGTAGTAGGCTACATATTTGAATGTTACGGCTACACAAAGCGTATAGCATTGAATGTTAAGGCTACACAAAGCGTATAGCATTGAATGTTAAGGCTACACAAAGAGTATAGCATTGAATGTTAAGGCTACACAAAGCGTATAGCATTTGTATTGCTAATAGTTAGAATTCCTTTTCGAACTAACCGAAGAAAGGGAGAATGCATTACATTCAGTGAGCAGACAGGGCTTGAACCTGCAACCTTCATGTACAGAGCACAACACACAAACCTCTTTGCTAATTGCCCGGATTTACATTGACATCTTATTCTTATCATATTATATTTAAATATTATAAATTTTAGTTATTTATTATTGTGATTAGATAATTGTTTGTTTTATTTTACTGTTATAGATTCTGATGTGAGCCTCTATAAATAGGAATACTCATTTGTATTATTGTTATGGTTGTTGTTATATCATATTGTATCTTAGGAGCATATTGTATGAATAACCTATAATTTATAATGTATTTTAATCACAACTGCCCTAGGCTAGTGAATTCAGGCATAACAGTATAAAGATTCAGCTCTTTTGGGAAGCAGTCGTAAGTTCAGTGCTAGCCTTTGTCGTTGCACGGGAAACACCCCAGAATAGAACAGAATAAATTACTGTATAATATTTGGTCATTGTACAAGTGTATACAGAATTCAAATGCACTAATTAAAAGAATAACACATAATTCATGAATAAATAATTATAAAATTATTACAATTCCAAGCATCGGCCTACACGTACACCCAAAATATTGCATTGATATTACAGTTTTTTTTCCAATCGCTAACAAGCGCTTACCCATATTGTACTTTAGATACTTTTTCTAAACTCTTAACAGCCTCACACCTACAAAACACAATTATGATAATTGTTGGATGGTGTGTGTTAACATTTTGTTGGGAGGTATAGCTTGTCTGTTAAGAAAATGTAAGCATTGTGGAAATGTGTTCACTGACTTATTGTGTGAAAACAATATGAAATGTGTGAATGATATGGCCACAAAAGACAGATGCTGTGCTAATTGTGTTTAGAGTTTTGAAAATGTCACAACTGGTTGGACAAACACTTGTTAGTGACTGAAAAAAACTACAATATGATAATTGGGTATCTTTCTGCTGACTATTGCAAGCTACGAGTACAATTAATACACGGCAAGCCCCGCGCCTTTTCCAGAGGACATCAGTAAATTACAAATGTTACACAGAGCAGGTTAAGTTTAGGTACCCTACCCATCTTCAAGGATGCTTACAGGTGAGCCCTGGGACTCAAACCCACAACTGTGAGTCAACCGCCACAGACCACTAGACTATCCTGTTGACTGTGTGTTCAAAGTGCTGTTATTGTTGTTGTTGTATATACTGAACGTTCGCAGGTGTGTGTTTGCTAGCTTGCGTGCATGTGTTTGCGAGCGTATGTGTTTGTGTGTTTGTGTGCGTGCGTGCATGCCTACAAGATTGGTATCAGGCATCTGGGTTTAGTAAGCGTGTTGTCTTGTCTGCTGGCTCCGTCTCACGACCGTTTGCCAGTATTGTATCATTAGGAACATTCCAGAGGGATATTTTTAGAGCCCAGGAAGTGGAGCATGTGTTGATGATTCTGATGCAGATGTGTGTGTGAGATGTGTTTGACTTACACCTGATAACATTCCAGCCTTAGAACATCAGGCCACATGGCACTGTGGGGGCTGTGTCCTCGTTGCTCAACGTCAACCCGCTGCCCCAGACATGCGGCGCTAGCCGCGGCTGACGGGAATGCTGCGCTAGCGCTCTGTAAACACCGGCGTGCGTGTGCGCGCGCCCCGAGAGCGTGTGTCTGCATCCCTCCTGACGCCATGCATGCTGACTTCCACATAAACAGATCGTTTGTCACGAGAACAACGGGGGAGGGGGCTGCGGGCGGGCCATCCCGCGGCTGGCGATCAAAGTGAAGTGGCGTTCCAGAACATTCCGAGGAGCACATCTGTTCCAGGTTATTCCAGGCCAGCAGCAGCAGTCGGCTTAGAGAGGGGATTCTGTGTGTGTCTGCGTGTGTGTGTGTGTCCCTGATGTATGTATGTGTGTGTCCCTGATGTAGTGTGTGTGTCCCTGATGTAGTGTGTGTGTCTCTGAGATGACTGTGTGTATGTGTGTGTGTGTGTGTGTGTCTGAGAGGAGTGTGTGTGTGTCTCTGAAATGTGTCCCTTGGCGTACCTGCAGGGGGCCATGCTTTGATGTAGCCGGTACAATGCACCACAGAGTATTGAGCCTCCCCCTCCTTGGAGGGTCCCAGGCCGTTCCTGTTAGCCAAGCGCAGAAGAAGAACACACACACACACACATCAGCTTAACCGTTACACACAGCTGGATAAACCGCTTGGGTGTCTGTGTTCATCAAGAAACACAACGCACCTATTTGGACAGCCTTGTTTTCAGAAAACACACAATGTTTGATATGGCCCATGGCTAAGGCTTTCCGTGTCTGCATTAAGATGCACGGCAGAGCACAGAGAATAAGGAAGAAGAAGAAGAATGAATTTAAGGTCGCCATGTATCACCTGTATCTCTTCCGCATGTTGGACAGCCGGTTTAGGGAAATGTGGTCCAGGGGAGCACTGCCACATCTGGAGAGGCAGACACCATACACACACAAACACACACACACAGGATAGCCATGACTAGTCTGGTCTCAGCAGGATGGATGAGATACATTTGTTGAGGCAACACAATTATTTGTTTTTCGTGTTACAGTGGAAAGAGACGTGAAGCCATCCTGGCAAATGGGGTGTTGTGACCTGAGAGCATCAGTCGGGCAGAGCCAGGCTGGCTTTTATGCCCAACATTACACATACTGCACCAATTATGGTGCTGGTATGATTTTCAAGACCCAAGCATCTGTTGTTTTCAAAAAGGCATCTCTACATGCTAGCCGATATAACATAGGTAGTGTAGTTATGTAATAGTCACAACTAAACGTTAACTTAAAATAATGTTATTTTAAGTTAAATAATTTATAATATTTACATTTAAAATGTATAGTGTACTTTTATTATTTAGGCTAACTTCCGGGAACAATTTTGAGGCTCCACGATTCGCCATTGCTGTAGAAAAAACATTCCACTGGAGTGAACAGAGATGGAGTATCTTTGTTCTTTCCATGGCTCTATGTACACTTAATGCACAGAGAGACACGTGGTACCAATTCCAAAACACACACGCATGCCGGTAGCTTATGCAGAGCTAGCCATAGCCGTGTAGCTCACAATCCTAGCTTCTCTGTTTAGAGAAGTGTGTTTGGCTGAGAGCTGTGGGGGCCACAACATTCCACCTGTAAAACAAGCATGATTAACGACCACTACTAATAAGAACATGGAACCTCAAGTCCAAAGGGTCACAGATTGGGGCAAGTCCACAGATGCCCGAGTCTGTCTCAGTCTGCTCAGGGTCTGTGCTTTATCAGTGGAATTTCCCATTATGTGGGCGAGATGGACAGAGGTGAACAAGACAAGCCTGGAGCTAATAATTGCTTCCCTGAAATGTTTTCTGAACACTAGAGCAAGCTGTGTTGCTCTCCTGAGCCATGTTTATGTGGGGCAGCTGAATATAAATATTACCACTGGCCACACGGGCTACCAGACCAGTTTATCTCGTGGCCAAAATATATATTTAGTAGGGGTTTGACGATACCATTTTATTTCAAGATACAAGGTGATACACAATTCATTAGAATGAGATGAAAACACTATTTTCAAGAAATCTCCAATGACTGGGATGAATAGGCTCTGTGTAGTCTGTGGTTAAATAGGGCTAGATATCATAGAAGAAATTAGAAATATTAGAAATGAGAAATATGCATATTATACTACTAGTCAATTGGTTTTCTACAATAGGTGTAGATTGTTTATACCATAGGTATTGCTTATATAACCACACAGAGCCAATTACAGAGCTAGTTGAATAGTAATCAAGCTAATGATTCATTACACACACATCTACAAGTATAAATCGTAAACGGGTAGATCTGCACAACACCTGTAGTTAAACCCAACTTATATTATGCACGTATTGCATAACAGATCATATCAAACTAATCAAAGTGTCAAAAGGTAGCTAATAAAGCTAATTGTACTGGGGGATCCCGGGGTGTTCCCAGGACAATGTGGTCTTCCCAAAGGCCTTCTCCCAGCTGGACATATAAATGTAAACAACATATACAGTATACGTGACAGGAGAATTACCTAAAGAATAAAGCAGAGGGCTGTCCTTTTGTTTATACCGGAAACCCAAAATGTTGCTACACAAACTTTTTATAATGTGGCGAGGGCACATTCTACAGTATTTTCACCCTCACTCAGTCAGTCATTCTGATATCGCCAGACATATTTTCACCTTGACGAGAAATAACGTTATGGTTTAATCTAGCAAAATCTCATTCCACGAGATCTCATTAAACGAGATCCCATTCCACGAGATCTCATTACATCCCTAAAAAATGGCCAAAACAATGTAATTGCTTGTGCCTGTACAGTATGGTTGCCTTGAATGTAAAAATGAATAAATAAATAAATAGAAAATAAAGTGATCACAATTGTTGGTGGCCATAACATAAGACCATGTTGCCATGGTCATTGGGCATCCAGAAAGGTCTACTATGGTAATGTATGTTATAGTGATGGTTGTTGTCCACTGCTTGCTAGCAGTTTGCTCCAGTTTCACTCTCAGCATGCTGTTACTGATTTGCAAAAGAATTCCCTCAAATGGAAAGTTGACAGAACAACGCAGCGCTTGTGCTAAATTCCTAGCATCATAAACAGGCTCCGCTGTCGTGCGACGGAGTAGGCCTGCGTTTGACTGATAGAGAAACAGCCC
Source organism: Chologaster cornuta (assembly GCA_025434125.1). Classification (NCBI taxonomy): domain Eukaryota; kingdom Metazoa; phylum Chordata; class Actinopteri; order Percopsiformes; family Amblyopsidae; genus Chologaster; species Chologaster cornuta. The sequence continues at coordinate 8,122 of JAODVN010020930.1, forward strand.
TAGGTGATGCCCGCTCAGCAGTAAAGATGCCAGAGAGTATCAGAAATAATTAGGAAAAGTATTTTGCTCTTGTTAAGGGCTAAATATAAACTCTTCCAGCTCAAAGGGAGAATCTGAGTCAAAGCTGCAATTGGTGCAGATACGTTGCCAATTTGAGATGCGCAGTAGATTCCAAAACATCCTAAGCTCAAACAAATATTGATTAATGTAATGTTTTTGGCACGGTGGCCAACGTGTGCTCAATGTTTACGTAATACATAGAACTCTGTGTGTGTGTGCGTGTTTTCATGTGTGCTTGCATGGGAGAAACATTGGGCTAAAATCTTACAGATGGAAAAGATTATTTAGATCAATATAGAGTGCATACCAGCTATAATTATCAGTGAAGTATGAAAATGTCAGTAATTTAACGGATTGCTTTAGGGAGATGAAATATGCAAGTCTTCGTGCTTGGAGTCTGTGTGGTGTGAAATGGGTCACGGATGTGCGCACATCCCAATTTAAAAGCCAGGTATGACTCGCGCTCCGTATTATTGCTCTGTGGCATTAAAGGTGCGCAGTGTGCAACCAGCGTCACGGCAGTCAAAGGCCAAAGCCAGCTTCAAAGCCGGCATTGCAGAACAGGAATTGTGCAGTGAAGGAGGTTAGTGAAACTTCACTGTCGTAAGGTAGCATTAGGACGCCTTCAATTTGGTCTTCATTTTGTAGCCCTCTCAGATCACATCATCTGGCTGCATTGTGTCTACTTCATGCAAGCAAGCAAGCTTTGATATACAGTGCACACGCATCTGTTTCTATGCTGAGAGAGAAATAAATGCGCCGGGGTTTCATGGGTGTGCATGCATTATGAATGCCCAACAGTCTGATAAACAATGTGCTTCAGCTACAAATCAGATAACTAACAAACTAAAAAATAGAAAAGTGACAGAATTTAGTGTTTTCACCTTAGTTGTCCTGAGGTAAAGTCCTGAGGTTTATTAGGTTTAGGACAAACAATGATTTAGTTGACCTGTGTCATATTTGATTAGATAGGAAGCTAAAGAGAAGATAAAGTACAATGCCAAATGTGGGTGCTGCTCCCTAACAGTGTGAGAGGTGACTTCTGACAGAGATCTTGAGATGAGGTGAAACACTGCACAGCAAAACGCAGAAACCATGAATTCTCTCTACAGACATTGTCAGATCATTGTACATCTGACAAAAGAAGCTAAAGCTCAGCTGGGTCACGCATCAAGGCGATCATCCAAAACCCAGAAGTGAGTCTACGACAGAATGTCTTAAGAAGAAAATTTGTAAAGTTTTGAAATGACCAAGTAAAACTCCACGTTCCTTTCAGATGCGGTGACCTGAAACAATCGGTTCATACCTGAAAACCCACAAATGTCACTGACTTCACAGACTGAGGAGGGGGACAAAATGTTTCCACATGACTGTTAGAGGTTAATCTATAACTGCTGCAGGTGTTTGGTTGCAGCTTTGTACTGTAAATTAGTGGAATGGTGCAAATATAAACAAGTGACAGGTGTAAAAACGTGTGCTTATTCACTCTTTATCTATTTATCCATTTAAAATGCAACAAGAGGTTCCTCATGTTGGCATTTATTCAGACACACGGTAGTCTCGCACAGCCAGTCTTTACTCACGTAAAGTCTAACCGCATCCAGACTTAAGAGAGATAATTTTGAGTTACATGAACGACCACCTATGTACAGTAACTAAATGACAACTTGGACATCGAACTTACACAGAGGGCGCAGGATGGTCCAGTGACCTGGGTGTCGGAAAATCGTGGGTTCCCACCCCAGAGCTGGCCTGCCTGTTAGCACCCTTGAGCAGAATGCCTGACTCACTACCTGCTCCATGTAATCACTGTACTGTTTGAAGGTCTTAGAAATCTGTTATATTAGTAGGCTACGCTTATAATGAATATCATTTTGTAAATAAAGCACTATAGCGTCCCACCGGAAAGACATATACAGACTTGTGAGTGACAATGTTAACATCCAATGAAAATCAACAGCACCACCTCACAGAAGTGTCTACGTATCAGACGTTCAGCACAGACTTTCTTCTGATTGACGGAGGAGGCTAAGAATAGGTGCACGGAAAGTCTGCGTCTGCCCTCCACCTATCCTGAGCTCTGCCGCATTCCTTCTCTACTTGTGTTCCGCTTGGAGAGGTGATACCGTTACAAGTTACATCTACAAGACAGCTGAACACACATGCAAACCAAAGTTTGTTCTGTTGGATCCCTTCTCAATCCGGTGTGACAGTGTCCTTGTGTTTGATTTGTCAGCATACGCCTGCACATTATGATTAATGGAAGACAGCATCCACCGCCTTGCAATCAATCATCACTGGTGATGGAGTACAGGAGCATCACTGTCCAGGAGCATCTGTGTGTGGCCAATTAAAGAGGCAGCTCAGAGGAAACACAAATGCATACCCGGTCAGCACGCAAGAGCTGATCGGCTTGACCGCTTTGGAAGCCGAGTTGTCAGTCGTGTGTGTTGTTTTTGACTTTCCGACGTTGACGTTAAATACAGTTATTACGGTCTTTCGGAATGTATTTGTTACTGCTCTAGCCACACGGTAAGGTGACCAGATCACAGTGTACATTTAGCCTATTGTTATCTGACAACTGGATTATACCGTAGACTTGCGGTGTTCCGGACAGAATCAGACGTGCGCCGGCTTTAAACGAGGCTTTAACGAGAACCAACGAAGCTACAGTTACTCCTTATAGCTTATATGATGACAACATAAATATTTGATTGGAGGGTTGGGATGAAGAGTGTAACATGAGTTACTTTTAATATACATGTAGTTTTTTCCTAATTTTATATTATTTTTAATGACGTTGTAGTGTGAAGCAATTTGTGTTACATGAATTTGCATGAAAAGTGCTATATAAATAAAGATTGATTGATT
>JAODVN010021036.1:0-11049 GCA_025434125.1 Chologaster cornuta
GGGTGGGGTCTGGTCCGAGGGCGGCTGCCCATCCCGAAGTACCTTTCTGTGGCGTGCGTCTCCGTCGTCAAGGTAACCATCGTCGAGGCCCAAGCTGCGTAGCCAGGTGGCGCTGTCGAAGGGAGGAGGGGGGACGGAGGGGGGTACTGCGGGGGAATGGTCTATAGGGTAATAGGACTTTGGGAGTGGGGGTCTCGGGGGACCCATCTCCTGAATGGGCAAGAGAGGGCACATGGGGAAAGGAGGGAATAAAGGGAGGGAGGGAAGGGGACAACGTAGGAGGGGGAGAAAGCGCTGTGCGTCAGGAGACGCAGAGCAGAAAGGGTTCGTGTGGATGGGCCGTGAAATGAACCCAGACACTGCTGCTCCAGGTCACAGGCGTCCAGTCAAACGCACGACTACCGCCCGTACATACCCACGTTCACGGGTCTCACAAGCAAAGACTGCCTTAACTGACTGGAGTTCATTTCTCACCAGATTGTCAAAGCTAAACTAAGAATCAAGCAAGTGTGTCACCAAACAAGGCATGGCGATTTGAAGGATGTAGTAACATCTGGAGACAAACCAAAGCTGTTAAACCTAAACATCTGAAGAATGCCACAGAGAAGTAATTTGCTGTGGAGATGTATCAGGGATTGTACTGCGACATGCAACAAAAATGTAAAGAGGAGAAAGTGCCTCGGTTGTGTTTTTTTCTTTTTTGTGGGTCTAGTGTATACATAGTGTAAAAATAACAAACTCTAAACTGAATATATTATATCTCATTGTCCTTCCATGTTATCCTAACTAAATCACTTTATTTATTGTTTAAACCCCATACGCTTAAATAAGTAAATACATCTGGTTGGTGAGCAGTCACATACATATTTCAATTATAATATTGATCAGAGAAAATACACTTGTACATGCCAAAATAAACAGGCTGGAGATGCTGTAATACTGTAGCTGAAGGAACCTCAGAGGCATCTTTAAAATACCACCAACGACTCATAATACTATTTTACTGTCTCTGGACATGCAAGACATCGAGTCAAAATCCTAAAAACACTCCATTTTGAAGATGACATACCAAATGTGATTCCGTTTTGATTGTCTGGCATCTTAAACTCGCTCAAGGCTCAACCATAAACGGGTGGATATGTATCTAAATGAATTATTACATCCTGTGGGTTTAAAGATGGGTCTGCATATAGACTTTAACCGACCGGCTGCTGGGTGAATCAGTCTCAGGACAGCGCATTATTGTGTTAATGCTATTTACAAGGTCTAACTGATTGTTGGGGTATGTGAGCGGTCTAGACGCCGGTCTAGACCCTAGACACCGTTCTCCGGCCATTTTATGGTACTGGCTGTTAGAGCTAGTAGTCTTACGAGTGAATGATGAAGACGATATATAACGGTCTGAGAAACAGCTTAATGCTAATTGTTTAGCCTCGTAAGGGTCTTGGAAAAGCAGTAGCTGGGATTCTGGGATTGAAAAGCGCCTGTTGCACCTGAAATTCCCAGTTGGGTGGGAGTCTGGGTAGACATCTTTCCTGAGACCGTTCAAGTGCTGACCGGACACATTGGCGGTACGCCAAATGGCTGCCTGGGCATCGAGGTGGGAACTGTTGGTGTCTGAATGCTTCGCAGCTATTTCGGTGGACCGCATTGTTTCATGATGATGTTCTTGGTGGAAACTGCTCTGCTCTCCAGCACTGGCTTTGACTATTAGGGCTGTGCTAGTGTCAGGGTTTGGGTCAGCCTCTTCCACCACAGGTGCTAGTCTCTCAGCGGGCTCTCTGAGGGTTGGTCGGAGGGCTTGTGAGGGTTCAGGGAGGGTTTGCCGTCGGGTGACTACAGTTTGTACGGGGGTCACCACACTGTTGCGGGGTTCACAAATGTAGGAATTGACATGGTCTACATGAAAGTTTGGGTCAGCCTCCCTGGAACTTTTGGGTCTAGACATCGGTTTGGGATAGGGTATAGGGTCAGGTCTATATTGGGGGCCTATGCACGACTTGGGGCGAGGTTTAGGGTGGGACGTTCTAGAGAACTGCGGGCTGGGGGTGAACCTTGCGCGGCCATCAGGTTGGCGCCGGGGGTTAGCGCCAGCTTCCAGACTGTGGAGGGTGTCGGCTCGCTGCAGCTGGCTGCGACCGGTGCTTACCTCCGGGCCCAGCTGTTTGATGGGGGACGCCTGGCACACGAGCACTGGGGAGAAAGGACTGAGCGGGCTGGTGAGGCTTACTGAGCTCAGAGGACTGGCTGGGCTATTGGTGCTGAAGGATCCTGACGCTCCACTGGCCACTGTCAGGGAGACAAGGAGACAAAGAGAAGAGGCCATTACAAAGTGTGTACCGCATTGGTTTCACTTGAATGGCACACTTGGAACACAGCTGAAGTCTGATAGCCGGCCACACAATTAAATCAGAAGCTTAAGCTTAAGCTTCAATGCTTTCATGAAAGGATTGTGAAAGTGTATATTGCAAAAGCACCATAAAGGCAAGATAATCATAGTAGTTGCCAGTGCATTAACACCAGGCCAGTTGGAAGACATTTGTAGCACTCTAGTGCCTAGAGTCTACCTCTGTGCTTGGCTGTGTCAGTGCCCCTGGAGGAGTTACTCTTATGCAGGCCCTCTAGCACATCCTGCACTCTCCAGAACTCCTTCTGAATGTGCCTGTGAACCAGTTCACTCTGCAGCCACCCGGGAAGGCAAGGATAGGAAGAGTTATGGGAAAAACAAGGGGGAAGGATGAGAGGAAGCCAAGAAATGTGGTAAACATGTGTTTTCCTGAGTTTTGTTTTCTAGAAGATAAAAGACAAATGATGGAACAAATTACCCTGCCAAATAAATTCACCAGCCATGTCTTGGTTTTCAGTTACACATTTTGTATGTATTATAGGCAATGTGAATTGTGCAGCACTACGGAACTTTTGCTTAACCATGTGTACATTTAATTACTAGTGGTTATTATTAGTAATTTCATACTAAACATTAGTTCCCAGACTACCATACGTTTTGGCACCGGGAAGCTCGGTCTCTATTAACAAATGAGCAACTGATCCTAGGCTTTCTGCTAGACAGTTTGTTGTAGCTGTTCTGACAGAGCCTCTTTGTCAGAACAGCTACTTTGATGCGGGTCCTGATGTCAGGGGCCAGGTGCTTACCTGCCCTCCTGCATTAAGCTGCTCCCATAGGTCTCCGTGGATGGCGTTGGCTTCATCTTCCAGCGCCTCAAACTCCATACGTGTAGTAGTTAATGCCTGAGCACATACACATATGCTGGACGTAATGTGCTTTAACCTTGAACACTTAAACTAATTTAAACACAGTATATATAAATATATATATATATATATATATATATATATAACACAGACTGCTTGTTTCTTTGGTGAGTTCAGAAGTGATCCAGTACTATCAGCAAATTGATATGGCCAGAATCTGCATTATATAAGACTATCGTGTAAACAGTCAGTGCCTTTAATTTCAATGGAGGGCAATTGACCAGCTTTCTTACACTGGAGGCCTGTGACAGTTCTCCCCTGATGTTTATTAGCTGGTTCTGAAGAGTTTCCTTCTTGAACTGCAGCTTATCCATGGCCAGGGGCTGATTCCGGTACTGCTCCATCTCTTGATGTGTGGCCACCAACGCCCCCTCTAGGCTGTCCTGTGAACAGCATACACACCCGGAGTTGGAATGTTCTTGGTTAACCTCGTCACCTGCGTAGCCTCCAGAAGCAAGTCTTTCTAACAGGAAGTAATGGTCTCCATGCTAGGTTTATTCACGCACTACACACTGATAACACACCGTGTTTGAGCTTTCTTTGCTAAATTAGAAACAAAAAAGAACATAACAATAAGTGGCTGTTTTTTGTGAAGCCAAACATTTTGAACTAATTATTAATTTATTAGATTTGGCATTTTGGAGATCTATACACTCTTTATTCATCGTTGACTTTATTCACCTTGTCCATTCGTAGTCTGTGGACGACTGCCTCGTGGTCCTTCAGAATTCTGCTCTGTTCACATAGTCGGCCCAGGAGCTTCTGTTCAGGCGAGGGCATTTGTTGGGGTGGAGGAGGGCAACACAGTTTAGTTGTGAAGTATCGTTAACACACACCCCTAACTCCAAAACAATGCTAATACGGTAAAAGCTTGCGTGCACAATGTACAGTGCAGTTGACCAGTAGTGTTATGAGAAATGCACACATTAGCGCGTTCAGATAGAAACGTACATTATAAGGCGCATCCATGTATTCCCTACAGAGTGTGCATGTGCTCTTACACTGGTTTCAATCTCATTCAGCTTCAGTGTGGGGTGTAGATCTCTGCTGTAGACATCATGGAAAGGAGGCCCCTGTAAAAACAAGGTGGAGACTAAATACAAATGTACTGATAATGTGAAACCAAGAGCTTTTTTTGTTCCATATTCTGAGGTATGTTCAAAGTATTATGGGCTCCGGCTGAAATTTTATGAACAGACATTTCTCGGCCAGGTTTCTATGATGAAAATCAAGAAATGCAATACAAAAATCAAAAAAAAATAAAGAAAAGGTCTGTGAATCGGTATCACTGGCCTAATATGAACAGCATGTTACAATACTGACATCTGCTGTGTCCAAATACATTGTAAACCCCATGAGAATGGTGTCTCAGAATGAAGAACACATTTGAAACCCTGAATGGTAACTAATGCCAGTGTGATGATAAATAACCCTTGGGAGGTTAAGGGCATAATCAAAATGACAGTTCCTTGCCACACCCTGTCTGATGGGCGCTGTCTAAATGGTTACATGAGGTTGGGAAGAGTATGCAATATTGCTCAGAAACTTGGAGCACTGGCATACCAGAGACCAGACGAATTCCATGGATTTCCGATTGGAATTCCCGGCACGCTCCTGTGATTACGTGCCATACCACATTGTAACACTGGTGTAATTGTTATCATAGGCTTTACCGTTGGGCCAGCTCACAATAACTAACAGACATATATTGCATTTGATTTTCATGTGAACTGGCTTGAGCAATGATAGCTTGAGAAATTATGAGAGCAAAATAACATTTTTGTGAATGCGACGCTAAACCACACGTTGCAGACAGGATTATAAATGATTATTTGGAGGATTTTCCTCTGGCATTATTAGTAAAAAGAAAATACAATACTGTATTTTATTTGTGAAAACCATTTAAATAATCAACTATGCTGAAACTGTGCTGGTACAAAAAGTATAAAAAAAAACAACCAGAGACATTATGTATAAGGGCTAATTTATACTATATCTGCTACACTGAAATAATGTGATGTGAAAATAAATGCTACATTTCCTCTGCTCATAGGGATATACTTCCTTTACAATGTCTTATTTAAGTCTGCCTACACACATTATACAAATAGTATGTGAAGACTCTGAGAATGTTATATGGTTATATGGTTTGTTTGTAACCATGTTACAACCAAACCATATAGCAAGAGATGTTTTATCATGATTATATAAACTGTAGATATTTTATAAATATGTGATAAAGACATGATTTATTCAAAGATAAAATAGATGTCTGGTGTCTAATTGACTTGCAAATGAAGGGCCATAAATCAAGACCTCTTTCCATGATACATTTATATGGCAGGTGTCACTGCTGGAAGCCTAGTTCACTGTAAAAGTCAAAACACGTTTGTGACAAAGGGTCGTGAAGATAAACACCTCCGTGAAGTGTCTCTATGGACTTCAGTAGATCACTGGCAAATATTAGCAGGCAGACTTAAAGCCATTAGTAATTGCCTGAAAGTTAAAAAAAATCCTATTTAACCTATTGTGAGTTCAGATGGAATGGCTTTGTTAAAGTTGTGTTGTACAGCCTGCATCTGAATGCCACTACAGTGGGCCTGACCTGAAAAATGAGTAGATTGGTCTGGACTGGATCCTGTCTAGCAAATATTGTTTAGCAAAACACTGTAGAGCATAGCGTAAAGCTAGCTGTTCCAAACCAAACAGTATATGATGTGTTTGGTAGGCTGGCGAGGCTCAGTGTGTTTGTGGGAAACAAGGTTCTCAGAGCTACGAGTCCAACGGCATACAACAAGCAGTGCACAATGGGAAGCGAGAATAATGGAGACACATGAACAAAAACATTCACATGCCAGATTAGCATACTTAATGAGAGGCAGGCTTGGGTAAGGAATGCTATAAGGAATGCAACAGCCCTGTGCTAACTAAACCGAAGACTGGCCTGGTTTCATATTATGGCAAAGTGAAGATTAGCCAGAAGAACTGAGCTCAAAATTCAATGATGTTAATGGTTTCACTTTATTTGCAATACACTACATCACACATTGTCATTGTGTGAAGGTTATATGATGGCTTTTAAAGCCTGCCTCTCCGCAGCACGCTCCCCTCTATTGCTTGTGCACGAAGCTTTACTCTCGAGGAGCGCTCCACCAGTCGCGTGACCGCCCGAACAAGGGAGCCACTGCGTTCACAGGCAACAGAGCCTCAACCAGCACTCTGTGAGAGTGCCAAGACTCAGATCATTTGAGCAGAAAAGGTGTGGTAGTAGCCACAGACAATGGGAGAGAACACGCCAGGAGAAAGTATGGGTGGAACAAAGGAAGGGTGTAAAAGACACAGAAGAACAAGAAAAAACACACGCAAGCCCGTACGCGTGTCTCGGGGGAATACGTCTAGCGTTCAAACACTGATGTGCGTTTCTGACTCCTCGCTGTGATGTGCTCTGGGGTGCGTTCAGAAGCTCATGCATAGATGTGTTGTGTGTGTGTGTGTGTGTGCGTGCGCTTGCGTGTGTGTGTGCGTAAGCATGCGTGTACCTGTTGGTCTAGATACTCCAGGTTGCGCTGTAGCTGAAGGTCTAATATGTCCTCCTGAGCCAAGCAGCAGCGTAGCAGCAACACACACACACACACACACACACACACACGGGAGACATAGGTCAAAGAACACACACACACACACACAAATAGACCCCAGCAGACCCAACAGTGTTGCGAGGACAGAAGGAGTGACAGCATTAGAGGAAGGTATTGAAAACAAGCAGAGAAGGATGAAGACAAACACAACAGCTAGCTAGAGAGCAGAGTAGCGTGGCTACACGTTTGGGCACTGTGCGTTTGGTTGGCGGCTAGTTGGTTACAGGCACGTACCATTTTGTTGTGCATGGAAGGGGATACAGGGTAGTTGTAGTGGTATAATCCTTGGCTTAGGGATCGCCTATCACCAGGGTAGTCATACTGATCCAGGGAAGGAAGGAAGAAAGCAAGGAAGCAAGGTAGGTAGGAAGTGAGGGAATAAATCAATGAGTAATGTAAGGTCAGAAGTTGAGAGAGGTAAATGTTCACAGCGAATGGAAACAAGCCCAAACTGCAAACCAGATCGCATACACCATTATCTGTATTCAAAAACACATACGGCTGGTCAATATTTTAAATGACCGTGTGCATAAATTGCTGGAAAATAAATCCAGAGATGTACGCATGCACTCTTATAACCTAAATATGTTTTATATCTGCTTGTAGGTTTATCTTTCATACTGTAGTTCTGTGTTTGTACTGTGATGGGGTTGTGATGGAATACTACAATCACAAGATATGTTAAACCCTTATCAATAAACTGATATAGCTACAGTACATTCTGTGTGAGGGCATGGGAATAGGGGTTGTCTCTCCCTCATAGTGTTGCAGGTTGCAAACTGGGGGATAGGGGCGTTCTAATAACCATTATTTTGGGGTGTGTTCCTTTAAGTTACTAGATAGCCCACACACACACAGACACACAGCCTCTCACCTTGGGAGAGCTGAGGGACCGTCTCAGCCCGTAGACGGATGGGTCAGCGTATATCATGTCCTCCCTCAATCGTCCCGGGACTCGGTCGAACCTAGTGGATGGGGATCGTGCGGGCGAGATGAAGGCGTGCGGGCTGGGCGAGTACGGACCCCCGCACGAGGATGAGGGGGACCTGGGCACCGAGCGGGAGCGCGGCTGGATGGACAGGCGCCTCATTGATGTCTGCGCCACATCCAGGGGCGCCCCGCTATAATACTGGGACTCCCAGGGGTCCCGCGGCATCGGCGGGGCGTAGAGAGGCGGGGGCCCGTCCCGGAGAGACCTGCGCTTCTCCTCGGCGGTCCAACGACGGTCGTAGCCGACGCCCGCGATGGAGCAGATGCTGTCGGGACGCACCCCCGGCGGATAGAGAGGGTAGTCCTCCACGAACTGTGGACCACCTGGGTAGATGCCGTAGTAGTCAGCCGAAACCCCCCGGTTGACCGTGTAGTAGCGTGAGGGGCTGTGGAGGGAGCAGAGAAAAACTGATATTTTAGAGAGGTCGCACAGGACACCAGAGCGAGGGATTATGTTTTTGATGTGTGCCGAGGGGAATTTCAGTTGACTGTTTTTTTTGACATAAAACACAGAGGGAGACATCTTTCCATTATATTGTTTTCCTTTACATCTAGGAGCCGTTATTTCTCTGTGCACAGGAAACTCAACTCTTTAATATATCATTTAAACTGAGGTCAAGTTATTTTCAAGACTGTAAAAAATAAGTTTAAATGTGAAAACAATACTGAAATGATCAAGTGATATGAGTGATTGACAATCTGAAATTCCAATAAGGAATCCTACATTCATTTAACTTAACTAGTCATTGTTTTGCCAATTAGCTGCCTGTTCTTCTGCCTCTTCGATCGTTAAAGACCATGTAAAGCAAATACAGAGCATATATAAAACAGCATCTAGCGGCATATGCATGTCATGGCAAAAAGTGATCTGCTAAACAGTGGTCTGTTGGAAACTGATTGCTGTCCACAAGAGCACACACAGCTCTATATTATTAAAATACATCTATTTAAAGTGAAAATACAACTTTTTGCCACAACAGCGCGGTATGGTGTTTACATTCTAAAACGTGTGTGGTTACAGCGCGTGTACACAGGCTTTAACTGTCCTAACTTACGGTCTACTAGCTAGCATGCTAGTTCACAACGATTGTGCTGTGTGTGTACCTGTTCAGGTCCTCTTGTGAGGCCATGCCCCGGCGCTGGTTCACCCATTGCTGGAGCTGAGTCATGGAGCTTTTCCTCTGGGCCACTCTCTCTGGAGCCGTCCTGGGTACGAACCCCCTCCGCAGGACCACGTTCTCCGGTGGCTCCCTGGCCTCCGGGTGAGCTCTGCCCCCGCCTTCCCCGTGGCTCAGTGGGGGGCGACCGTTGCCGTAACTTCGCGATGGAGGGCCATAGGTACCCCAACCGTTGGGTTGGTGGTTGGGGTAAGGGGCGTGGCCATTGCCTCCCTGGTCTCTGTCCCCTCCCCCTCGGCTCCCGCCCATCACCCTGACCTCCAGGTCCGAGCGGGGTGTGGAGGGAGAGGGCGTTTCCATGGCGTCCACCCCGTTGGGCTCGGCTTGGGGTCTCGGAGGCGCTTCGCGGTCAGCCGCTCCGTTGCGGCCGTGCGCCGGCGTCTCAGGGTGCTCGGGCGTATGTGTGTCGGGGCTTCTGGTTACCATGGCGTCGTTGGCATCTGTTGGACTGATACCACTCTCCAAGTTTGTCCTGCGGGAAGTTATACAACATACAGCATAACAAATGTGCACAATATAGCATTAGACCAAATATATGATATACTGTAGAGATATTTACATCTCGTAGTCTCTGTCTGTTTCTGTGTAACAGTCTTCCATTGACGTCTGACACATTGACTTTTGAGCTCAATATAAATATGATATGATGTGATATGGTATATGGTTTATAAGCGCACACACATTTCTTTTCTTTCTTTCTTTATTTCTTTCTTTCTTTCTTTCAACTGTTGGATGCCATTATTAACTTGACGTCACATATCCCAATATCACCTATACTATACCAATATTGGTTATAGCCTGTAGAGCGTCTGAGCATATTAAAAGTGTACATATTGTGTTTCCTCACCCCATGAAGGACATAACCATGTTTACCAAAATAAACACATATTAATGCTAACCTCTGGCTATAAATGGACACATCATCACCTCTCTTGCGAGTGGTTGGCTCCCTCTCTTCAGCTAGTTCACACATTATAGCTATCTTAAACAGAAAATAAGATAGCATGTTCTCTTTTACCGCTTTCCAGGTTTTCCCCATACAAAATTCCCATCCACAAAATAAAAATCAAACAACAGCGCCACCCAGAGGCGGCTCCATGTACCTCTGATGCGCCGGCGCGGTGTTGACCTGTGCCGCGTCGCTCATGGCCTTGATCCACTCCTCCTGCTCCTCCTGGTTGTCGGAGCTGAAGTAGTAGGTCCTGGTGCCCTGGTGCTCCGCCTGCATACACAACACAGTGGCAGCCTTAGCCTCCTCTCCCTCCTGCTTCTCTGCCCGTCCCTCCTCCTCCTCACTGCACCACACCTGCACAAAGTGAAACAACATGGAGAGACCAAGAAAAAGAGACAGAGAGAGAGAGAGAGAGAGAGAGAGAGAGAGAGAGAGAGAGAGAGAGAGACAGAGTTATTATTATCGTAATGCCATGGTGAAATACACTGTATTTCCATGGAGTAAGTAACGTCAAAGCCATGCACACTGTCAAAGCCATGCAAAATGCCTCGTTAATAAAACCCTGGACTCAATATCTTCCTTATCTTAATTTATATCTTAATAAGTGCACGTATGCACCTTTGGATATGTGTTTGAGCACTGTGTTCAATAAAGCAAATCAATTGTTGTTATTCTTTTTGTATTGTACTCTATTGTAAAACAATTATTTCAGTCGTAATTACAGTTGTTCTATAGTAATTGCTTTGTAGGTTTACTGTAAAAATGCCTTGAATTGAACACATTATTTTGGAAGAGTTAATCGAATACAGCAACCAAACATAATATTTTACCGCAAATATCAGTGGAAGCTATAGAGTCCTTAATCTCGTAATCTCTGGGCAGTGATTCATCATACGTATTCTGCATGCAGTCTATACAAATAAAAACATGTAAATAAACATGCAATACAGGTCCCAGATAAGTCTCATTAATGAATACAGGACAGACACTGAATGTGGATGCAGTAGAGCAGACATGC
>JAODVN010021141.1:0-11049 GCA_025434125.1 Chologaster cornuta
AGAGAGAGAGAGAGAGAGAGAGAGAGAGAGAGAGAGAGAGAGAGAGATAATAAAGCGGAGTTGTGTTGTGCTTTGAAAATAACCATGCGTCTCATTCAGTTTAATGAGGGATTCTCAGGATAGGAAAGGGGAGAGAAACCGACCAAAGTCCTGGCTTTGTCGTCATGGAGCATTTTCCCCCGTAATGACGAATGGGAGCTCTTTTGAAGTTATTTTCTGTGGTTTTGTTTGTTGAGCCTTACATTTGGTTTTGTGGTCACAAAACATGGGCCTGTGGTATTCCATCTATGCTGTTGTGATTTTGTTTGCCGCTTGGTACGTCTCAGTATGTTTATAGTGAGGCGCTGTGTATGTTTTCCTGGTTTGTTGTCCTTGGCCTGTTTATCACTGTATTTGTATACTGCATAGCAGCTCGTCGGAGATGTTTGCATGGCTGAAGCACACCATGAAAGAAAGGTTTCAGAAATGGGGGTGCAGTGTGAATTGTCAGAAGAAGCACTTGATAAGTTCGCTGCTGATGAGGAGAGCTTTTCTCCTCCAGTAACTTAGCTCCCTCCCTGCTGCTTTTCCAGGGTCTGGCAACAGCCAAGCATTCCTTCAGACTTGAATCAAGCTTCACATAGTTCATTTAATCATCCATTTGTAAAAAAGGAGAACCAAAAGAAGGAAATTAAATACCTAATATGGACAAGTGGATCGGTGTCTCTGCTTGCTAATTTGTGTGTGCGTGTGTGTGTGTATGTGTGAATGTTAGAGGGCCCACACTGGTTGATTAAAAGAAACCGAGTAAATTCTGAGGAGGAGGTATAGTAACTCTACAGCTGTTACCACCTGTGTTCCAGAAGCTGCTATCCACATCAACATAAAGTTGAATCACATCTACTACAGTGCATATGTAAAATAGCACACGTTAGTACGCAGCGTTAAGTTTAGTGACACCATGTTTGTCCCCTATACCAGTTGCTGTCTAACTGACACTACATATTCATCTGCATGTCTAATGGTGCCTATTGCTGTTCTGCTCCAGCCCAGTGGGAAGGGCCCTCGTCTTCCAGAAGTGTACTGTGTCATCAGCCGCCTGGGCTGTTTTGACTTGTTCTCCAAGGTGAGGGCACACGCACGCACACACACACGCACGCGCACACACACACGCACACACATCCACACCTGTACGTCATTGTAAGCTGTCTAGTCTGGTGCTTAGAGCTGAAACCATTGACTCACATCCATTTTTGAGAAGCTGTTACCTGTATCTGTGCCTTCATGGTATTCATGGTGTAAAGATGAATAATAACGCAGTTTCTCTCAATGATATGATAATATTAAAATACTAAGGATAATTAAGGGACTGTAACACTACAGACTGACTGTCTTTTGCAGTAACATTGAAAAAGGTGTTTTGAAGATTGGTTGATAGGAAAATGTTTCTCAGCTGAGCAGTGTTTGTTTTTATAGGAAAGTGTGAGTGCATGCATGCGTGTGTGTGTGTGTTTGCTTGTGTGTGAGCCAGGTGATATTATGTGACCTTGAATATGAGCATTTCCACAATACGTTTTCCAGACAGGAGTCAACTTAGACAAAAAAACCTGCATTAACATACTGGGTGGGATTTTCCACCCACATTGAATGGACAGGGAATTAAATCAACACACTATTTGTACAAAATAAACAGAAAAAAAATTATTCCAGGCTCCAGGCTATCACCAGTACTTGTATATCATCACAGTGTTCATATTTCAGTTCACAGCTTAGTCATGGTGAACAACTGTAATGTTCTAAGTACAGGAATATTAAACTACTTTTCCATTTGCTGGCCCACTCACTTGACACAGATAAACTGCTGCTCGCAAATCATCAGCCGAGATAATCTCCATTAACTGTAACATTTATGTTATGTGCTTAAAGGATAGAAGCAGTATTCACCTGCCATGGAAAATAGTGGTAACTTTTTTTATGCACTTTTAGTATAAGGTCTTGAAGAACAGCTTGCATGTATGTTCTATCTAGTCATTAGCTGTAGTTGTTAAGGATTTAGGTGCTTAAACTATCTAATTATAATAAATATATTTTTTTTATAGTGACAGTATACTGATCGATATGCAGACATGTGTTATGCAAAACTAGTTTTACTGTAAAGGACATGACAACATTAGTTTTCCTCCATAATAGTTATGTTTTGGAGTCTAACATTGCCTGACAACAGAACATACATTTCCCTGTAACTAAGCAGTTTGTGTTAATTTGGTTTATTGGTATGGACGTAATGTTTAACAGTTGTGTATTTGAATGTTTAAGGCAAGTTATTCGTTATTGTAATGGTATGTTCAGATCTTGGATGAAGTGGAGAGGCGGAGAGGGATCTCAGCAGCCCTAGTCTACCCGTTCATGAGGAGCCTGATGGAGTCGCCCTTCCCAGCACCAGGGAAGACCATAAAAGTTAAGAACTTCCTGCCTGGAGCTGGAAACGAGGTAAGAATAGATATGGCTATTAGTCCACAATCATTATATCAACGCCATCATTGAAAGAGTTTTAGGAACGAGCTGCAGTGTGGTTTATGCTTTTATTTACTATTTGTCAATAGTCACAGTACATAGAGAACTTGTCGTTCTTGTTCTGTCTATATATTCCTTCTATTGTTTAATAGAATTACAAATTATTTTTTTAATAACGTTTCCCCATTCCTGATTCAGATCTTTTTGTTCCCCGACTAGGTCATAGAGCTAAGGCGGCCCATGGACTCCAGGCTGGAACATGTGGACTTTGACAGTCTGTTCAGCTGTCTTGGTGTTCGCCAGGTGATTCGTGTTTTTGCCTCGCTGCTCCTCGAGCGCAGGGTCATCTTTGTGGCTGATAAACTCAGGTGAGAATTTGTTCTTCTTCCGCCTAATGGCCCTTGTTAGGCCTCAGCCCAAAAACATAGCCCTTGTTAAACCAACAACAGATTCTGCTGATTTGATTGTAAGCTATTGCTTCCTCTACAGACAGTTTATCTTTATTTAACCTGTAGTAACTTCCTTATATATGTCAGATACCTATTTCCATTCATATGTTTTACAGAGCTACTGGCTTTAGTAGGGTGTGCAGCTACATTCCCGTTGACCCTAATGAATAATGGCATATTTAATTTTGTGACTAGAGATACTTGCTAGTCAGTCATAAAGAGAAACATGCGGAGAGGAAGATCACACACACACACGCTCACATACTGTACTGCACATACACACACACTAATGCATCCACAGCTACAGTAATAGTAGCCCTATCGTGTGGTTTCAGCTGAGGTTCTACAGATTTAGCATGTAAGAAGCTGTTATGTTATCTGGCATAGGCCCTGCAGGATTACATTAAAGGTATAGTAAGCCATTCCTGAGAAAGCTTGTGGATATTTATAACTCTCAGACCCAAAGGAGATATTTGGTGAATTTTAAAAAAAAAGTATTCGCTTACAATCACTTAACTAAGGAAGGCAGGCTCCAAGTCGCTGGGTGAGTCCGTTTTTCTGATTGACATCCAGACTTGCAGTTCTGGCAAGAGTCCTAAAGGTGGCCACAACTGTGTCAGAGCAATTAGTGGGGTTGACAGGAAGCGAAGAGGTCCCAAGGATGATCTCTAAGGATCTCCAAGTCAGTGTACTTACAGTAAGACTAGGGTGGAGGGAGAGGACCTCGTGATGGAGCCGTAATCTCTGCACATATCAGAGGACCGGTTTAAACAAACATCAATGGGGCACTGACTGTAGGGGAAAGAATGCACTTCCTGTGTGGACGAATCTGCCCTCTGTGATCTGTGACTTAACTGTAACCGCTTGATTTATGGCACCGCCTTAACTCCCTGTGTATCGCTGTCCTCTCTTCCGAGACCATTCTCACTGGAGGTGATAGCTTCTGGCCCTAAATGCCAAGGTAACCCAGAGAGTTGGTGTGCTAAGGGTTTTTACAGTGATGTCAGTTTGACCACAGTGTGATAGTCGCAGAGGTTCTCCAGTCTACATGATTATGGCCCGGCGATTTACGCAGAACCATTTTCAACATTTGTAATTTACATTTATTTTAAGATAAATGTAGGTGGATATCGTGTAGGGCTTGCCTGGTGTATGTTCTGCTTTATGTCGTTTCTGTTCCCCCTGAATGTTTGCATGTCTGTGTAAATGTTTGTACATCTAATTAAATAACTCACTTCTTAAGGCCCTTTCCTGCGCAGAACCACAATGTGTACACTTGAGGCCCTCTTTTATGCTGGTCTCCATTGAAAGCAGTGGTAGGGCCTCACTGTGTAGCATCTGGGAGGTCCTTCTTTTATAAAAGGGCATACATGCTCCAGTTCAAAAATACCTTGCCGTGATATATAGTGTTTGTCCCTTATAATGTACTGTATATAAGTATAGAATTAGCAAGTAATCAGGATAGGTAAGCATTCTGAAGAAGGGAAAACCAAAAAAAAGGTATTTGTCTCTATGCGTAAGTTTTCTCCTATTTTAGCCATGCTAACATGTCAGCTCTACAATAACATAACATTGTTTAATATTGCTTAGCAGTCATCTTTCTTCTGTAGTAGCTACATGAAAAGCTATTTCAGACAGTTAATGTGTTCCACCATATAATAACAACTCTGAGGCCTAATTTGGTATATTCAACATTGGCCATGTCATTGAATGATTGCTTAATGCCCTTTACCTAGAAATTGTTCTCTTAGATCTGTACTACACGATCTCTGTCAGTCCTCGGGGTAGAGTTGAGCACGGTTGCTACATAGCGTGCGTATGCCTCTGCATCATTCTTTGTGCTAGCAAAATATGACATAATAGTGGTTTGACATAGCCTCAGATCAAAATGACGCTCCATCATAGAGAGTAGGTGGAAATGATTTCATTCTGTTAAATCCTGTATTGGGTATATTGTTGCCTTTTTTCTTTGACCTTGAACTGTGAAATAAATACTGTATCTGATTTCAGAGCCATTTTTTAAAGTAAAAACTGTGTACTTTGATTTGAGTCTACTGAAAGACTAAGGGAATGCATGTTTGGGTGAATAGAAGAGTGGGAGGGACTTTGGAGGGGAAACTAAACAATGGCCTCTGAAAGCCTTTCTCATGGCCATGGTGAATTAATCAGGCTCACTTTTCTTTGGTGCAGATGGCTGCTTCAGTTTCTCCATAGGCAATATCCAGTTTCACCTGGTGCAGTTCATGTGTTTACTGGGACCTATGTCTGTGCCACCAACACATTCAAACCTGGCTATTAAACAAAGTGACAGAAAGTACAATAATTGTGTTTACTGTTTATGTGATGCCCTCCATCTAAGCTTCAATTTATAAGGCAAGGTCGCCTATTAGCCTAGCCTAGCCTAGCCTAGCCTAGCCTGGTCTAGCATAGGCTGCAACAGCTTTTGGTTCAAAAGCAGCACCATGATCTACGTGAGGAACTTCAGTCAGGTAGAAGATCTTAATGCTGCCTCTGCCTAATCAAGTCCCGGGCTTTCCAACTGATTACGCCCCTCATCGCTCTTGGAACCCTGTCTCTGCCATGCTGTGCGGTGCTGGGACAGTGCCAACACACCCTTCAAAAACCTAACATGTTTCCCCATGTAGTGTAGTAGTGTCTGCACACTCAAGGCACGTGAAACCTTTGTCTGTTTAAAATAGAAGCAGAGAAAACAAACCATGAATACAGCTCATCCAGCAGATTGTTTTTACATTGCTCTTATCTGTCATACTTACACACATGCATGTACTCTACTATCACACAGCCACAAGCTAAACAAACTACAGCTCCAACCTTATGCTCCCTTTCTCTCTCTCACTCGCACACACACATGCACACACACACACACACACGCACACACAAACCATCCCCCTACTCTCCAGAACATACCTTGATTTAATTTAGGTTTTTGTGATTGTTAATAGAAACACATGGCGTTTCCCATAGGGAAGTCATTGCTCACTGTTAAACTGCTTCTGGTGTAGTGTAGCACTTCGCAGAATCAAAACATAGAGGCTGAGCTTGTGATTGGAGAGCCTTCCAGACAGGAAGCAAGGAAAAGCCATTTGGGAAACTAAGAGAGCGCACACCATCATTCTAGATACTGTATGCTGTGTACGTATCTTAAACTTATCCTATAGCCCATAGGTTATACTGTCAATTATTACAGTTAGATACTATATTGGTAGCTTGAGAAGAACTAGTACGTTGAACCATAACTTGTTCATAGCTGACATCTGATAGTTGCACTTCAGATTGCTCTGATCCTGTCGTAGTTATTAGCCTGTCCTTTGCTGTCCTTTCGAACAGTTGTTCTCAAAGTGGGGTCTAGGGTCCACGAAATAAGTAGTTACATACTGAAAAGTGCATACTGTCTATGGCGACTATTTGTGACACTAGAACAAACATATTGTGTCCATTACCCACTTTAGCTTTTGGACAGTTAAACCTCTAATTTGATTGTTACACATCACACCAACCTGTAATGAATCAATCACTTCACGCAGATCACAATTAACCATTTAGCTGCGAGCTAGCTTAATTAAATAACTATTGACTATGACCTCAGTGAGCGAGCATTTTGTCTGACATATGTCATACAATATCATCAACTGAAGATAAGAATAAGAATATTTTATTTTAAAATAGTTCCACGGGCATCTAAGAATATATGGAAGGCCATATCAAAGTCCTTATATTCTTATGTAATGTGTCTGAACATAATGCTTAAAGGCATGGTCAGTAATACTTGCTAAATTTGAGCTTGAATCAAAACTGTATACTGTAATAATGCAATACTTCTACACAGCCCTAGCCCTGTAAATAGTAACATTAACAAAGTACCAAGTTCCACCGCTCGTATCAACAAAGTTGTAGCAGTACACTTTGCTTCACAATGCATTTCGATGTGTGACGCAACCCTGTGGAGGACCGCGGAGCAATACTGTTTGATTTGATTTCGAAGTTAGCAAAAATTACTTTAAGTGATACGATTATGAGGGGGTCCTTGGAAATGTTCTGCTTTAAAAGATTGATTCTGACTAATCCGTGCTAGCATGGTGCCATAGCTACAGCTTATTGGTTAAAAAATTGGTTAAAATTGTAATGCATTTGATGATACAGTATGTTGTCTCTCCCCTATGACACTAAAAGTTTTTATTTTCCATGATTTTTGGGCCTGACAGACTGTGTTTCCTGATGCATTTTCCAGTTCGGCCACACATAATGTAGCTAAACTCAACCGAGGCAGGCCTGAGTCATTCCTAATATTTCAGTGTCAGCTACCCAGTCTGAACATATGGAGTGTCTAGAAAAGAAATAGGCCTAGAACAATAAACAAATAATATTTGATATTTTTTATTCACAGATTTTAATTTGTCAAGTACTGTCAATCTTTTCTTCATTTGATGGATAGTATTTCATTAGCAGTTCGACTGTTCTACCACAAGTTGCTGTACATACTCATGGTCGGAGGTATGCGTACATTTACGCACATTCTCAAGCATAAGTACAAATTCATGAATCCCACTCTTAGCGTAGAAACGATTGTACGCAACTATGATAAATGAGGAGCCATGCTTTGTCTTGGTCCAGGCACTAAAGGTGTGATGTTTTTGTCTAGCTCTTGATATTTCTCCCTCTCTTTTTTATGGGTTTCTAGTGTTGAGTGACAACACCGCCTGACTACATGATGTTTTTATTCCACATTCACCCTTTCCCGTGAGTTCACGCTGGGGAATGGGTGTAAGTGATCCTCTTGGTATCTATGGTGCGTAGTAATATATGTGGCCTGTGGAAATGTTTGACGTGTCCCAACAGGGAACGATGGGACACAGCTCAAAGTCAAGAGACAGTATCTGTTAGGAATTATAAAGTCCTCCTTGGGCAAATGGAAATCAGACAGGCCAAAGGAGCTTGGTTCTGTATTATAGTGCAAGTCAGGGAACAGGAACGCAGCTAAAAGGGCTATGGTTATTATGGCCTGCAGATTGTCTGTGGTGCAATTAGATTGTTATCGTTGTCAAAATAGTTTAAATTAATTTAGACAAATGGACATATTGGTAAATTCAAGGCCTAGACCATATAGTGCAGTGGAATATATTGGGAAAACTGTATTGATAGTTGTTTTGTTTTATTTTAATGGATTAGTTTCGAGATTAGAGATTAGTTTTGAGAGCCACTAGTTCATGGGAGAGGTTTGTTATACTTTTGATTTTAAGATTAAATTTTTTAGGACTGAATATAGCAACAAACAACTATTCCTCAGCAGAAAATAATGTGCTCCCTCGGTTCTTTGTTTTCATAGCCGGGCTGGCTGGACTTTGGCCTGAGTGCATGCTAGTGCCTGTCAGATGCAGAGCCATGTAGAATAGAGAGTCACACCAACGGAAGTTAGAACAACGGTCACGTGGTTCATGTAGATTCAAATCTATTCCAGGAAATGCTTAGTGGGCAATTTGCACCGATAAGTACAGACACATAACTGCGATTTTTGGTTATTAGTAGTCTATAATTGCATAGATTTACATTTATAATATAGTGTGACTTATACTTCTTTGAAGTATTTTGAGTTTCCACAATCCGCCATTGCTGTGAAAAAAAACTATATTGGAGTGAACAGTTGAACAGACTGTTTTCTACATGGCTCAAAACGTACACGTCTTGTACTGCTGAAGATGTTAATTAGTGGGAACATGGTCAAAGACATGGCTTCTGTCTGATCTGCTGTTTATGGTAGCAACACTGGAAAACATTCCTTAATAAATGGATATCTCTGTGCTTGATCCCGAGCCTTGGTCCATTATGATTTAGTGCCTCAACTGTGTGTGTTCGTGTGTGTGTGTGTGTGAGTTAGAGAGAGAGACCTGGAGACAAAGAGACAGAGAGAGAGAGAGAGAGAGAGAGAGAGAGATTGGACCTATAGTGTATTTTCACTCTCTATCTCTTTATCAGCTGTATCCTACAGTGTAGTGTGTAGGGGGCATAGGGGAGTAGGGTCAGTTACTGTCAACAAGCTAGTGACCGTGAGAAAGGCTGCTTGCTATTTATGACAGCCATGTTGTTCATTCAGCTGTTGATTGTTAAAATGCATAATTGTTATGGACTGTTTCCATCAGAGAGACAATAGTGCGTGCCTGACATCACTCACTGGTTTCTGAAGAGGCTTTCTAAAGCCAGTAATTTGGTTTTACGAGTGGTCGGATCTTCTGCAAACACTCTTGCGATTGTCTGACTGGGTCATGTGATCTTCCTCGATTGGTCGGGTCATCTGATCTCACATAGATTTTGTTGCAACATGGCCATTTTTAACCATAATTGTAATGGTACTATCCTTTTCTAAATGTACAACGTACCACTTTACACATTTTAGAAGAAAGTTAATTAGTTGAACTGAGTTGAATTGAGACCATAACTTGTTAAAGGGAAACAAAGTATTGAGTATTGAAGTATTGAGAGAAGTATTGAGAGAAGTAGCAATCTGTCTGTTACTTTGTTTTGCAGCCAGGCCCCTGGAGGCCATTACCAGCACTGCACCTTAAGAACCTCAGCTGTGCTGGTGTGCTGCTCAATTGCTGCACAGTACTTTGAAAAGGCTGAAGCAGAACATATTAACAAAATAACCTCTACACTGTACAGCGCAGGTTTATCATATGTCAGCAGCACACAGCGCTGTAGTCAGCCTTCAGCTGCATTTCATAGTGAAGGAAAAGGGTGTGATGCCTAAAGGGAGAGGCGGAAGGGCGAGATATTATGACTTGAATCTGTGCCACGGGTGAATTTTTCATCCCACTTTGTCATGGCTTGAAATCCTATAGAGAAAATCTGTGAGCTCATTTGGAGGCTTTCCGGTTCTTTATTGGGTTTGTCAAGTAGACGGTCTGCAGGAGGAACGTGGTGACAGTGCCAGGGCACACAAGTAATGTGTTCAAGGCAAAGAGGATCAAGTCGTTATTTCATTTGGATGATAGTGGGGGAAACTGAAGATGCTCTGTGGTGGAAACACGCTCAGTTCTGACACTGGGTGTTCTTGCTACTGCTAATGATCGACTAGGAGAGGCGGAATGCTGCCTTCTTTGTGTCACCTCGTGGCTTGTGCACAATTATTTTCCTTCATCTTGCAAGGCTTGCTTGCTAATGATTGATTTACTTCAGTTTAGCTTTGCCACGAGAATCGGTCTGGAAAGTCCAATAAATCCTTGCAACCCAGTCCGAGTAGCACCCATGATCCACCCAACCAGTATTTTAAGATAAGTTAAGATAATCACTTGGTTGTATTAGTAGTCAGTCTATTCTATTTTTAAATATCAATAGTTATTTAATAATCAATGTAAATTATGAATGTTATGCCCCCACCCAACTAGCCACAACAGGTGACAGGTGTCGTGACCGAAAGTGATTGTCCTATAAAAAGTTATAGACGATAATGGTTTAGCCTCTCCATGAACCATGTGACCGTTGAAAATGTCGAACATCCATTGGCGTAACTCTGGTATTTCCATGGCTCTGGATCTGACTAATCGGTGTCGTGCTTGTAGCTACGGGTGTGATTTAGGTGTGCTACAGCAAAAACTACTTGAAAACAACAATGAACGGCAGATCCAATCAAGTCAAGTATTTTTTCAAAGTGTGTGCCCTTTTCAAATGGTTTTGATACACAGCTCCCCCGGTGGACGTATGTCTAAGATCTATCAGGCGTGTAAGGCTCAAGTTTGCACTGTTCCATCATGCCATGGCTTGGTTCAGTGTGATGTCGCACAACCTCTGTAGAGCTGGTTTGTAATATGTTGCTGTCTTGTGTCCCCACCGGCAGTACCCTGTCCAGTTGCATCCATGCGGTGGTGGCACTGCTCTACCCCTTCTCCTGGCAGCACACCTTTATACCTGTGCTGCCGTCATCCATGGTGGACATTGTCTGCTGTCCCACGCCATTTCTGGTCGGCCTGCTGTCCAGCTCGCTGCCCAAACTCAAAGAGCTGCCTGTGGAAGAGGTGGGTGCATTGTCTCTATCTCTCTCTCTCTCTCTCTCTCTCTCTCTCTCTGTCTCTCTCTTCCTCTCTCCCTCTCTCTA
>JAODVN010021357.1:0-11046 GCA_025434125.1 Chologaster cornuta
TGTCACAACATGTGATGAATACATTCTTACATGTAAAGTACTCAGGTAACGTTTGTTTAATTGTTCAGGTGACAGAGAGTTGATCCAGGAGGTGTTGTTTGATGCCGTAGTCACTGCTCCAGTAGAGGCCTATTGGACCGGACTGGCCCTCAACAAGTCAGAGTAAGTCCACTTTACTGCAGCAACACTCCCCCTGAGCTATTCGTGCTATTACTTCCATGTATTTAGTTGTGGGGTCCAAGACGGTTGTTCTTATTATGTGCATTGATACGCTTTAGTTACTGCTGTACACCAGTCACATTGCTCTACGTTAGCTACACAATATCCTTCTCCATCTATCCACACTTGAGGTCAGTTGGCTTTCAAATATAAACAGTGAGCCGTTGGTGATAGGGAGCTATAGTGAAAAGGAGGACATTGTGAGTCCACTCACTGACCTGCCTCGTGCACACAGGAACCCAGACAAAGGAGTGGAGATTGCCTACCTGGGCACACGCACAGGCCTGTCCAGAACCAACCTGTTTGTTCTCCCAGAGCAACTGTCCAATCAGTGAGAGCGATGCCTTCTCTAATCTTAACATTACACCACTGACAGACTGGTAGGTGTGTGTAGCCACTCCTCTTTACCCCCGACCTCGTCCACAGGGACTTCCTGACAGCGGAGGACAAGGAGGGGGTGTTCAACGCGGACCACTTTCCACTGTGGTACAAGCGAGCAGCCGAGCAGGTCCCTGGGACCTTCGTGTACTCCATACCCTTCGGCTCAGGTGCACAGCTCCTCTGCTACAGAGCAGCTTTCACAGCAGCACATAGACGGCCTTTGTCTTCCGCCTGGGCTGTTCCCTATGCCTCTCACACTAGAGCAGGCCATCTGATTCACTTGTATGACTCTTATTAGTCTATCATCTATGGCCTGTGTCTCCTACTATCTGTTATGTTGTGTGGTAATCCTGCATGCTGTCTTGTGGGGGTCTTTAGGGGCTTTGTACACTTCATATTACCCCTGTAGGTGTCACTGTTTAACCATCAGTCAGTCTATCCACATGATGTGTCTGAATTATGTAGTCTGGCAGAGCATTGTGTACTTTTGAGTGAATGGCGCCATCTAGTGAGCAGGAAATGTATTTCTCCAAGAACATTCCAATAGAATGTAATTTCCTCTTGTACCTCTATCTTCCCTGCTGTCCCGCTGTAGCTTTGGAAAATAAGAGCGTGGTTCTGGCCAGCACGGCAATTCAGCTTCTCGATGACCGGAAGTCTCCCATTGTTGCTGGTAACATTACATCAAGATTATCAGTTACCAGTTAACACCGTTTTGTCATTAATCTGTATTAATACAGTCTATAGATGTTTGGTAACACTCTAGAATAATGTTAGGCCTACATTAACTATCATTAACTCATGTGTGAATTCATGCATTGTGGATATTTCATGTATAATTATTCTAAAGTTTAACAGATCTTATTGTATTTTTTATCTCACTTTTCATCCTCCACATTCAGCTGTAGGAATCCAAATGAAGCTGGAGTTTTTCCAAAGAAAGTTCTGGACAGCCTGCAGACAGGTAATAGTGTTTTATTGAGAGGTGGGACAGACACGTGTGTTTACTGTGTCTCTAATGGCTGTTGTCTGTTTAGTGTACAGCTCTGGATGGGAGGTGCAGTATTAGCTGTGATAGTGGGGTGAGCCATCTGCACACTGTCCCTTCAATGTATTGCTAGCTCTGTTGTTGGTGGTGTTGTTGTTATGGTGACCTGTGTGTGTGTGTCACTCTAACAGGATATCAATTGTTACCTCATTGACAACAATGGGTTCATCCTTGTCGCAGAGGAATATTCTCAGGTAATGTGTGTGTATAAGGAAACATACAGCATCTACAGCATACAGTATGGCTTCTGAAACATGTCCTTCTTTTTAGACGGGACTCTTCTTTGGAGAAGTGGAAAGTGCCGTGATGAACAAACTGCTCCAAATGGGCTCATTTAAAAGGTAGTGTAGACATAAAGAAAAGAAAAGTGAAGACATAACGAAGCAGAAGAACAATCATGCTAAAGTATTCTACTTACTGTAAGAGAAACGTCAGTTAACAACCAGTTAGTACTGTAGTAGCCGTTTTATGTGTGTTTTTATAGGCTACACATTGTACACAGTATTTGTGACACTGATAAGTCCCATAGCGATCCCCTAGCCTATAGTTCTTTTTTCATGTAGCTTCTGGCATACTGTAGTTAAAAGGTAGTATACACCTGTGAGTCATATGTCCCATCAGGTCAATTCATTACATACATTGTATTTCCCCTTCCTGTAGGATTACACTGTATGACTACCAGGCCCTCTGTAAAGAGTATGCTGGGAGCAGTGACAGTGGTCGCGTTTTATCAGATGTAAGTGTCATCTTCACACAGCCAACCAGTAACAGAAACAGTTCACTTGTTTCAAACCATTATAATATACTGGTGGTATTGATACAGTCACAGATTGGTGGAATATGTTGTTGGTTCAATTCCATAGATGCAGAACACAGCTTTATAGGTGGGGCACACATAATGCATCTTGCCTTACTGAGACCCTGAAATCCAAATCCAAGCTTTGTATATTTCTTCTCTTACAGCCCTTCTCTGTTGTGAAGTGGCTGTTGACTGAGCTGGTCATGTGAGAACAATCACAGCTTAACAATCATGTATCTTGGCTAGTGTTTATGACATGTCCATGTTTAGTGTGACTATGTGCTTGTCTCTAGATTTCTGCTGGAGTTCAATCTCTACAGCTGGTGGAATGTTGATCTGTCTGTGAAAGGTACTGTAGTTTAGATAGAGTACACAGTATGCCTACTTGGTCTATATCTATGTTCATGTTGACTTCTGTGTGCCACACATTCAGCCCAGAGGTCCCGTGGTAAAACTATGATGGTCCCGTGTGACACGGAGTATCCTGCCTTTGTGTCTGAGCGCACCATAAAGGAGACGACAGGCAACATTGACTGTGAGGGTTGTATGAGGTACTACTGACAAACCCTGCAGGCCGTCTAAAAGGAGCACTACTCCATTGTGTTGCAGCAGCCACATTAACCCTTGACTGACTGTCGACTAGGGTAAACCTGGAAAACAATAGAGAACTGTCCCTTTAAACTTAATCACATGTTACACTGACAGACTAGAGTCAATACTACTGAACTCTCTCTCTGAAACACAGTACAATGCAATATTGGTGACATATTGTTATATAGCTCTCTCTCTCTCTCTCTCTCTCTCTCTCTCTGCCATTGCCTGTTGTGACTCCTATTAGAAAGCCATGCCAAAGCCTCTCTTCCTGAAACACACAGATTTATTCAAATGTTCTATTTGCATAATTTATCATTTACATAATTGATTTCTAAGGAAGCAGTTCTCTCCATGCATGGTTGTGTTTGAGACCAAAGGTCTCATCTCTCACTTGTGTGCAACCGCCAACAAACACACACGCACCCATGCGCACTCAAACACACACACACACGTGCAATACGTTATTCTAGTTTCTGATATAATACGCACAATCACAAACAATACTTTCTCATACGGAAACAGCCACAGCTAGACATTCCTTCAAGTCTGTTCATTCCATCTCTGTTTGTAGTGTGCCTCTACATCACTGGGGCTTTCAAGTCTAAATCAAGCATGAAGCGTTGCCAAGTTGGTGCATCTGGTGGCTCTCATGCTACATCCGCAGCAAATATGATGCAGCCAGGCACAGAGAATGAAACGCAGGCCTGTTTATATCTCAGGTGTTGTGTGTGTGTGTGTGTGTGCCCTGCGTACGGTGACGCTAAAACTGTTAGACATAACTGTAAAAAGGTAACGGCCCGTTCATTGTCAAATTTGCTCTCTACCCATTCCTCAAGGGTTCAGTGGGTAGCCGCTGTGCAGCCGCTGGGCAGCGCCCGGGGAGAGGCCACTGTCGCTGGTCAGTGGCACTGACTGGAGAGTGAGCCTGACATGTTTTTATTGGATAGTGGGGGGAACCCACGCAGACACTGGGAGAACATGCAAACTCCACACAGACACACACAGCGTTCGTTTGTAGAATCCGTAGTCTAATTGTGTACCTGCTCAATGCCTAAGCTAGAATAAATAACATGTCTGTGTCTGTGCGGACATACTGCATAATATATACTGCAAAACACGGAGCCTGCGGAAACTGTGCTCACTCAACAGAAAAGGAGATGAACGTGCTAGTATTTAATATTTGTACACATTCTTCGAAGCACCGCTGTTTGACAGGGCTGGCTAGATCGCGAGAGGAAGCCTCGTCTCTCGTAGCCTTCCGGCCAAGCTCGAACCAGGATCTAATTTAGGTGTGTGTGTGTGTTGTTCTGTGCAGTCTCTGAGTACAGAGGTGTGTGTGCCTGTATACAAAGAGACTAACAACATGGATAAACCTGAAGTGTCATTGTCTGCTGTTGTGCACGGACTACCGAAAACTCTGTGCGTGCACAAGCCATCATCACCGTCCCTATCTCTCTTCTAGAGCGCATCATCTATGCAAATGGGTCCTCCACACTCCTGTGAGCACTCCACCGGGGGCCCAGAATTCAGACAGACACAAAACACACGTGCACACACACACACACGCACGCACACACACACACACGTTCAGTCAGAGGCCAGCCACTGAAGAGTGGGGAGGTTAAACAGATGGCATTGGCTGTATCCGTTACACCGATTACCAAAAAGACACAGTTAGTCTCCCTCTCTCCCTCCCTCCCTCCCTCCCCCTGCCTGCCACTACTGGCTGTGTGAGCTCACCTCATTTAACTGAATGGTGTATTGATGATGCATGGTAACATTAGAGCTGCCCGCTGTACTATCCTAACTATAACTGTTCCTTGTGTATAGAAATGCTCTGTTTGACTAGGCATAGCTAGTAGGCACTGTGCTATACCCACATGTTTGTGTCTAGCTGTGTGTGTGTGTGTGTGTGTGTGTTGAGCGTGTCCATATTTTAGTTTAATGTGATCGTAATTGGATTCAGTAGGAAATGTGTAACACATCATATTGCACTTTACGACTGCGTATACAAGAGACGCGCACATACACACGCTCCAATGTATTCATTTGAGAGCCCTGCCATACTGGGCGGCTGTATGAAGGTCAAAGCTGTGAATCCCAATAAAATGCACACCTGTGACTCCACGGTTGGTGGTTTTAAGTGGAAACGTAAACTAAAGATAGGAGTCAATAAATATTTGCGCAGGGTTTGAAAATTTTTCACAACAAGTGATGATGACTGAGATTTGCTTTCTTTTAATAATTTATCTAGATTTAAAATGTTGCATGTACTGGCTTACAGTCAGTGACTCATCGCCATCGATCTACAGGATTTACAACCTATGGTATCTAAGCTAGTGTGTATCCTATACATACTTCTAGTGCTCTTTTAGATTCTGGACATATCACAGAGCAAGGTCACACAGGTATATAAAACACATCTGTACAATAACTGGCTTTACTTTGTCAAGTCGTTTTTGTGAAATGGTGACCTAATAGACTGCATTTGTGCGGCCGTTTGATCTCTCCTGGGCCCAGGCACAAAACATCAGACGTTAAACTGGATACAAAGAGGTGCCATCTGTCTTTAGGATCTTGGAACATTAGCGAGCGTCAGTATGCGTAGATACATTGCGTCCGTGTTATGTTAATGGTGTTACCCTGGGTTGGTTTATGCATTGTGTTTCAGGGGCTTGTAGTAGTATTAGTGGTGGTGGTGGTAGTGTCCTACATGACTTTAAAATAAAGTGGTGTATTACCTGTTCTTTATTAAATGCTCTCTTTCTCTTTCCCTCTCTCTCCTACTCCTCACTTGACTTCTATCATACAGTAGTTCATCAGAGCAATTTCCTCTTGTCTGAATACAGTGTTTAATAATAGCACACAGACATACATACCAGAGCGCCATCTCTGGTATGTATGTGTGCGCTCTGCATGATTGTTTTTTTTTTGTTTTTTTTGTCGTCTCCTCTTCTCATGTCTTATACCATACCATTTAGGGTGGTCCATTACGGGATGGGGAGAATGTATATCACGAGACTAAGCCCTCTACTCTCGGCAGCCTCCGCTGTCGCCATGCATGCTGGGATGTCAGGACTCTCCGACAGAAATGCATAACAAACAGACATCTGGCACATTAGCTTTCATTATAGCCTCCACCCCAAACTAAAGCATGTACTTTATAAATGCACTAACCTTGCTCCCTCCTTGAATACAGGCAAATCTGAAGACATAAAAACACCTGATTAGGATGTATATCTATAAATACATGCAAACATACAATGTAGTAAAATATTTGACTTGGACGATTATACATTTTAGAAACAATTAAATATAGGTACAAATAAAGATTTGTACAATATAAACATCACGACATAATATATGGTTGTTGGTAGGAGTCAGGTGAGTGGAACAAAGGGTTAATGGTTATAGGCAAAGGTGAAGCCCGCAATATGCTTGCTTTTAATTACGTGTAGGCAAGATGGCTGCCATGCGTATTGGGCACGTTCCTTTGGAGCGTAGTGTGTGTTCAACCTCAGAAATTGTCGCTACGCATGATGCAATACAGCACATGAACGTGGGGGCAGAATATAACGTTTATGAACAAAGAAATCTGTCTTTTCAAAGAGAACTTCATAGTGCTAGTCTGAATTACCTAACATCTATGTCTCCATGCTGCTGCACATTTTAACATGGTGGTGGTTGTTGTGAAAATTCAGTCAAGGAAAATATTCAGGTTTCAGCCAGGGATGATCCGGCACTGATCTGCCTCTAATAAATATGTGAAGTCCTCCAGGCAAGTATATGAACAATTCCTTTCGTGATGCAACCGCTTGTCTACGTGTACGTGTTGCACAAGTAAATCGTGGCCTTACGCATGCATAGACTTAAAGATAATCTAATATAATAAATAAAAGATCAGACTTATTTAACGGTAGCGTCCACCATTTCAAGGTAAATGTAAGCGAATGCACTTTGTCTTATTCCAAAACAAAAAAAGACCTCCTCACATTTCATCATCTTACCGTTCTGTGCGTGTTGAAAAAAAGAATAGCTATTTCCACACAACCCTGGCCCTGTCTAGGAACATAAAAAAAGGGATGACGTATCAACAATGCCGTAGCATCATGCTTTGCTTCACAATGCATTTTGACGTGTGGGGCGCCGCTGCTGACAACCGCGGAGCGATGCTGTTTTGATTTGAGCTCGAAGTCAGTAGGCACGTTCTAGCTGTCGGCACCAACTGAACGGCCAAGGGTTCTCTTATCAGGTCCCAAATGGTTTTGAATGGAGAGTTCCAAGCGCTCTCCCCTCTCTCTCGTCCGTCCTCTATTCAAATGTCATGTTTTCATGGCTGCCGCTCTTCCACAAAACACTTTGAGAGGTATTCAGCTAGAAAATTACACATCTGTGCTGCCAGCAGAGGTGATATTTATATGCGCACACTTATGCGTATGCCCGGGCACCAACCCTCTTAAGTGGCAGAAGGTTTCCCGTGGAAAAGCAACGCGTGTCGGTGTTCGGAGAGCGCAGTATAAGGACGTGCGCGCTCTTCTCTGAGGGCAGCCATGTGCCCCTTAGGTTACCATTGGATTGTACAGCACTTGTGTGTGCGCGCGTGCAGCTGTGCGTGTGTGCACAGTCAGTTGGGACTGAAGATCAGCTGATCTCCCAGGGGCCATTGCTGCCGCACCATCTGTTTCATGTAACCCACGGTGACGCACCAGCAGTCTCCTGCCACCATGACGGCACGACACAGCAGCCCGGTGTGTTTCAGCATGCAGCCCCGTCCGCCGTCTGGTAACTGTGGGGCAGCATGGTTAGCGTGTGTTTATGCTTTCTGTTGCACATGCAGTGTAGAGACCTGTTTGTCCCGGTGTATGTGTGTGTGTGTGTGTGTGGTGGCAGCAACTAAACCTATTGGAGGAATACTGTGTGGTTTATGGCCTCTATGCAGCCCTGTTGGGCTGTGTGTTCACTTTAGACTCACTGTTTGTTTTATCAGTAAGTGGCGCTGCAAGTCAGTGCACCAAGCAACACTATGGTCTTCTTGGAGATGATACTTGGTCTTTTGCTCTATAGGTTTATTAGCCTTCTTCTTGTTCATATCTGTCTTAGAAAAGTAACTTTTTAGTTTTTTGTGTGAATTTCTTTACATTGTAATGGTAACCATGCCATTTTACAATAGATTACTGTAGTAGCATGTAGGTTAGTGAGGTGTTTTGAAGGTGCTCATTGCAGTTTCCGTTCCACACTTTGGTCTAATCTAATGTGTGGAGGAATGAGTCACTTCAATAGTACCTAACTAGAGGATCCAGAGATAATGACCTAACGCAGTAGAGTCACTGTAAGCGCTAGGCAATGTGACAACCATTCCTTAGGGTAATAATGATAATAAATAATGAATGTCTTATTGACGGCGCTCACCGGTGTGTTAAAGTGGCTTATTTCCGTTGACTGTCATCTTCTCTCGACGCAGTTACATTCCTATACGGTTATTCCATGTAATATTCTTATGTCATTCATGAAGTATTATTTATTATATTTTTTTTACTTGATTTATTTATTAAGTTAATCAAAAACCATGCTGTCAAATCAGGTTTTAATAGCTCAGTTGGGTAAAGACAAACTCCTGGGTTAGACATGATCTAACGGCATAACTGACACTCAGTTGTGTAGTGCAGAGCAGTAGTATTGGAGCATTACTTTTTTTGAGCTGAGTGAGCAACTGACTAAAGCCTCAGCCTTATCGTGGTCATTTCAACCCCTGCAAAAGTGTCTGTAACCCCTTCATAAAGGCACACAAATGCATCGTTTGTCGGTCAGGTATTGGTGGTTTACTCACGGCAAGGCAGTGCTTAAAGCTGCTTTCTTTGGGATTTGAGAAAAGGAAAGCATAATTTAGTTATACAGGTTGTTTTAGGCTGAAAACATTCTGATTTGCTTATTTAATTTAGTATATTTGTCAATAAATAACCCATATTTAACATATACTTTTGTATTTATGTTGGTTACTTTGGGAGCTAGGAATGGCTTTTCATTTTATTTCCTTATATGGTTCTCTTCCTTACAGCCTGTGTGTCTCTGTCTCTTGTCCAGGCCAAACAGTTGGAGAGGAAACATCGAGAGATAGGCTCTATTGCAGAATTCTATAAAGCGCAACTAGAGATCCTGGAAAACAAGGTAAGCGGAACCGTCAACACGGCATCAGAAACTGCCAGAACTCTGCCAGTGGCATTGTGAAATGTGTATTTCAGGGAACATTCACAAATGTTGTGCTGTATGGTTGAGTCAAAATTTAACTTGTAGAGCCCCGGGAACAGCCTATTTGCGATCTAAATGCACAAATTGGTGTTACTGTGCATGAAGTTCAGAAAATGTTGTTTTTTTTTGTTTGTTTTTTTTGTATTTTTTGGAGAAGAGCACAAATATCCTTCAGGTAAGATCGGAGATGTCCATTTGACTCTGAAAAGCACTTTTCACACACAAAACATAAAAGCAAGTCGCAAAACAGCAAGCCTCTCCCGAGGACGTCAGACACTCTCAGACACAGCATTCTGATGTTGAAATGCAGGTGTTAATGCGTTGCTGATGGCCCTGGCACCTCATTCACTACGCTTCAGCCTCCTAATCAAATATACCATGCCCCTTTTATCGGTGTGTCATTTTGCCGACAGGCCTGTGGTGGTGTTGCTTTTAAGAAATTACGGTCTCTGTTCCTTCTGTCTGCCTGCAGCATGCCACTAATGCCACTGATGCTGTTCACCTGATAAAAGCCAGTGGAGAGGGCTCTTTAATAAACGTGGCGTGCTTTCTAACACTTGTACACTTGGGCAGGGAATTTGTTGAATCACAGGAGGAACTTTCAGGAGGAGCAGCGTTGTTTGGTGAGACCGGTGGGGGCCTGAAAACACAAAGTAGATGAAAGGAAGAAGATTCAGGAGAAAGACATGCATGCATGAATACTGTACATTTGGCATTGAGCAGCAGCCGTAATGGCATTAGCTGAAAACACGGCAGCACAGAATAGCAAGGGATTCAGTAAAAGTAAAATACATGTCTGTATATAAAAATCTGTATGGTGAAAAACGTGTTATCGAGCTTTGAGGATGTGCTTAAAGGTTATACTGTATGCACTCTGAGCTGCCAGCCCCACTTTTATTCCACTTTCAATGCCAACCCTTTTCCCTACAGTAAACGCCCCCCCGCCCCCCCAAAAAAAACAACCTTAAATCTGTGCTTCTTTCCCTTCGTATTGAATTAAGGCTGGGTTGGGGGCTTTTGGTGTTGGGTGGGGGGGGGGGTGCGTTATCTGGCGGCCGGCACTCTCCTCCTTTAGCACCAGAGTAAACCTTTACACAGGCCGGCGAGATGGAAGGCGCCCCTGTATCACCTGACTGGCTGCTGAGGCATCGGGCGGGGGGGGGCGGAAGACGCTCCATCTTTTCCCCTTTCTCTACCGCTCTGGTTTATTTTGGTACTTATTTATTTCTTTCCTCTTTTCAAGCCGTGCTCAGGAGCAAACCTGCATGCAGTGGACAGGTGCAGGGAGACGGAGAGCTGAGAGAGAGATAAAGAAGCTATATTGGACTGCACATTAAACAGACAATTTATCCCGAGCAGGCGTCCATCTCTCTCCCTCTCTCTCCCTCTCTCTTCCTCCGCTCATTTTCCATTCATCACTCTATTCATCCAGGCCTCCTTTCATGCCCCAGTCCCTCTTTCTAATCTATCTTTCCACCTAATGCTTTTTTAGACCTGTTGCAGATTCCAGTTGGCCAGAAATAAATGGCCACTTAAAACCTGAATAGCAAAGCATTGACTTCTGTCACATTTATAAGCTCAGAGTATGCCTGCCGGCAGTAACATATTTCTCTTTTGACATAATTCATGGTACAAGCATGTCCTCCGTATAGATTGCTATTTTTTAGCTTAACGCATTGTTCTACAAACTTCCCCTATGAGCATGAGTACTGTATCAGATTCTGCTAGCGTGCAGAAGAGACCTTTGGTTGATTAATGC
>JAODVN010021467.1:4700-17847 GCA_025434125.1 Chologaster cornuta
ATGGGGAACATGTCCCAGAGCATCAGTCTGCATGTTTAACGTGATGAGGAACATGATCCATAGCCTGGGAGCTGAGCAAGGAAATGCCCCGGCACCCACAGTTAAGTCAGACATGGTGGGTGGCGAGCAGGCCTACAGATACAGAAAGGATGGAGCAGTCAGACTCCCAGGTCCCAGAAGGTCAGAAAGGTCAGAAATAGCTTCATAAGTGAGCACGAGGGTCTTGAAGTCAATTCAATAGGACACAGGCAGTCAGTGGAGATGGATGAAAATTGGTGTTATGTTTTAGTACCATTTAGAGTTCTGATCTAGTTGTAGCCTGTTGATTTGTTTTTTTTCTTCTGTGATACCTGTCAGTAGAGCATTGCAGTATTCAAGCCGGGAAGTGACGAGTGCATTTATTAGGATTTCAGTGCTGGTATGCGACAGAGAGGGTTTGAGCCTAAATATGTTGTGAATGTGAAAAAATGAGGTCCCGGATTTTATTTGTTTTCTGATAACATGGAGAATCGCAAAATATTCTCCAAAATTTAAAGGTGGATTTAGAGATTTTAAGATAATACACATTGTGTAAGATTCAGAATATTTTCCCATGGCCCTCCAGCTGCCCGTTCTGTGTACATCCTGGAAAAAACTATCAGCTATTCTATATAGAAGGGGACATAAACATTCACACAAAACTGTACCAGACATATTTGCACCTTATGACATTGAAGGGAGAGGTCTTTTTTATTTTGATGATTTAAAAGGTCAACAATTTTTTCTAAAGCATTGCAACAGTGTCATAGTGTAGCACAACTTTTGTCCGTTATATGCAGAATTAAGCTACCTAATGCCAGGATCAGACTACATAACACTCTGTGTTTCGCGATGGTCACTATGTACTGTAAGATTAGACAAACATTGCGCCTTAAATTCTTGACTTGTCTTGGTTGGGAGACAGGTTACACTACACGTATGACAGCGTCCAATCACCGTACGCTGTGATTAACAACCTTGTGTGTTGGGAAGGAGTGGTCAAGAATGTTATGCTGGTCTTGCGTCCTTGTGTTCCAAAAAGACAGACTCAAAACAAAACAGACCGTCTACTGGTACTGCATGGAGAATGGTAACCTAACCTAGCCTAACCAGATATAGCCAACCATCCAGGTTACTTAAATGCCCCTGCTTTTCCTCACCAACAGCAAATGCTTTGACATTAATTGTAGCATACTCCCTCTCTCCCTCTGGGAAAAACGGGGGCAGTTTATAGCCTGAGTTTATATGTGCAACAGAGAGCACTTTGTCAGAACACGTCGTAGAAGTTGTCAGGCTAGAAGGCAAGAAAATAAAACACATTCTGACATGATAGTCTTCCATATTGTGTGTGTGTGTGGTCTTCATTTAGTCTGAACCCATCTTAACCATGGTTTTAATGACAAGTAGTTTTCTCATATTTGGTGACATGACATACGGTCCTGTATGATTGTAATAATACACTCCTGTATTAGAGGCGTCACAGTAACTCAGTGTTGTTTTATGACAGCAATATAATGCACACAAATTAAAAGGCC
Source organism: Chologaster cornuta (assembly GCA_025434125.1). Lineage (NCBI taxonomy): Eukaryota > Metazoa > Chordata > Actinopteri > Percopsiformes > Amblyopsidae > Chologaster > Chologaster cornuta. Next base: position 6,254 of record JAODVN010021467.1, read on the forward strand.
TAACTTTATGCTACTGATAAACAATTGTCTGCAACGGTCTGACCTCATTGCCATGTAAATGCTTTCATTTGCAAGAACATGGAATTATCCTGACTTTGCATATGCAAACTCACATCTGCATCCCTTTGTGGTGAATGTTTAAACTGGTTTAATAGCACTACTGGCACACCATGTTGTGGAGTACATTGAGATTAATTGATGTGGCTGTGATCGTTCTATTTCAATGTTGTTGTTTTTTTAATGTATCTATTTTTTCAGGTTTCGACGGAAATCCCCAAGTTTGGCTAATAAGTCATCGGGTGAATTGTTTACGGAAGGTACAGCGCCTGTAGTTTTATGAGATCTCCCTGCCTGCTTTTTTTATAGGGTTTAACCCTCTGTGTTTAATGGTGTGTGTGTCTGTGTGTGTGTGTTTGCAGAGCAGCTCCATGCTGAGGTGTGCTACGCTGAATGCCAACTCCAAAGAGCTGCCCTCACCTTCCTGCAGGTGCAGTGTTCACCTTTCTCATATCAGCAAGGATATTTGTGTACCTCCTCCTCATTTCCCAGGCTCTGGTCTTGTGTGTGTGTGTGTGTGTGTGTATATATATATATATATATATATATATATATATATAAAATACACATATCTTTCCTGTTTTGTCTTTACATCTTCTCTTTTGTAGGATGAGAACATGGTGAGTTTTATCAAAGGGGGAATCAAAGTGCGCAACAGTTACCTGATTTACAGGTAAGTCTGAAACAGGAAGATTTTTAGAAACAACTGTTTATAAATATGGAGTAGAGTTTATATAAAGGTGTGTTATCTAAGTCTCTAAATGGAAATTATTTTAACATTCGACTTGTCCTTTCTACTGATTGATATACACTTGTGTTGCACGTCTTAAAGGATTATGGGTATGTATGACATTAACCATCATGCTTAGTGACATAATGACATAACTCCTCACCTAGGGACCTGCATTCGTACATCAAGTCTGGCAACTCCCTCAAAGGCCCCAGCCACATCCACTTAGAGGGAGGGGTATCATTTGGAATAGGGGCGTTTAACTTGGTAAGCTGCACTTGAATCACCACATGCGAAACATCATTTGCACACCGCCTTGTATTTATTCCGTCTGTTTGTCTTTCAGACTCTCTCCATGTTTCCTCCAAGAATACTGAAGGTGTTAGAATTTGCTGGCTTCTCCGGGGACAAGGTAGGGTACGAGCAGAACCCCTGTTTTTCCCCTCTCCGCTCTCTCCTGTGGGGTTTTGGAGAAACACATCAAACGTCTTCCATTTGTGTTGCTGCTCAGGATTATGGTCTGTCCCGGCTGCATGAAGGCGCCACAGCCATGAACCTGCGCTCCATGTTGTGTGCCCTTCTGTTGCTCTGCTACTACACCTTCCTCACATTCATCCTAGGTACTAACAACCGTACACTGTCCATTTGCACATCTTCAATAGCATCCCTGTTATCCACTTGTCATTGTGACCACCATTGTAGAGGTCCCGCTGAACGACTGTCACGGTCGTTATATCGATGTGCAGCACTTGCTGACCAACTGGCTCTGCCTTGATGTCGTTGTGATTCCCCCTACTTGGCTGATCGACCACAGGGCGGTCACACACTTCACGGTGTTTCACGCGACAAGTTCAAACTGGAGCTGGGCATATTTCACGCGTGGGACGTAACACATCTAGGCTTATTCCTCCGTAGTAGCGTCTCATCTTTGTCTTGTGCTCTCATTGGCTGTAAGTCGTCGATGCAGTCACAATGCTCACTACAGGATTTGGACAGGTCCAGATATAAACACGCTAAATATCTAAACTAGGCATCAAGCCTCAAACACATTAAAAATAACATTACAAGTGGATCATTTAGCAGACATGTAAAGGTGATCTACAGCCTACAGCTATATGCTATTTTAAACATTTGAATACACTATATTTCTATGTAAATATACAGTGCTGTAGTGAACCGTGACTAGTCAACCTTGGCCCTCTGACCTTAAGTCCCTCGTCGGGGAATCAAGCGTCATATGATTAAATCTCGGCTCGGCGCATTATGCCGTTGCATGGCGCTAGCCATAGGAATGAATGGGTTTCAGAGCAGAGCGGTGCTGATGGGCTTTCTGTCTGAAAGGGCCTCTAGTCAATTGATCCTACAGACTGAACGGTAGACTAATCATCATTATAATGCTTTGTCCCCAAATATACTGTTATAACAAACAATATGTAGCGGCAGCAGCCATTATATAATCAGTTGGCACAGTTTTTAAATAACTAACATTTTTATGATCGCAATCTCCTTGAAAACCATTTAAATCTACAGTCCACTGATATGTTCTGTTGGCCACTGTTTCTCTCCACATTTTCTCTTTTTGTTAAGTGGTTGATGGCAGGTCAATTCACAACTGAACTTTTAATATCCTAGAATCTATAGCTTGAGTCTTACTTTTCCTATTTACACTCCCAACTTTAATTAAAAAGTTAGCATCGAAAATAGCATAGCTAATAAATCTGAAATATTTTCTTCATAGCAGCAACTGAGCATCGTGCCATAAATGCTATACCTACTTAGCTTTGTAACCAAAGATGATCACATGATCCTGTGGAACAAAGTTAGTGATTATAAAGCTTGCCCATTTAGAGGGACGATGTGACTGGTCAATTTTACTGCCATTTGAAACATGTTTCTCCTTATGGTGCCCTCTGTAAAATAATATAGGGCATCACCAATCACAGAGCTGCATAAGCAGAGCAGATGAGACATATATCCTATTTACTATTATAATATGAAATCATACTCCCTTCTGTGTGAGTTCTATTCCAACTGTGCGTGTGCGTGTGCGTGTGCGTGTGCGTGTGTGTGTGTGTGTGTGTGTGCGCGCCACTTTTGTTTAGTTTGAGATGCTGGTGGTGTGCTTAGTCTGACATCTAGTGGTAGAAAATCACTTTAACAATGTTAGGTATATTATTAAATGTACTGTAATCCCACAAGCAACTAAAGTTACCAAATTGTCTGTTACTGTTACTCTAACCATATGTAATTATTTATTGGGTGATTATGAATATTATAAAAACAAATGAGAGCAAGTAGAAAATGTAATGCTGATATCTGTGCTTCCTGGGCAATATCATTATTTACTGTTATAAAACTAAGGTGACAGGTCCATTATGACCTTTAAATGGCAAAAGTATTACTTTGGTACATAAATTATTACATCAAAACTCCAATGTATTATTATTTTATTGATACTTATTATATAATGTCAATGTTCTGATTTTTAAACTTAAAATTTTGACTGTTATACCAGAGTCATGGAAAGAATAGAGTAATGTCAACAGTCACATGGTTCATGGCGAGGCAAAACCTATGACAAAATTGTTTCAGGAAGTGTTAACTTATAAGTATTGCATTTTTTTGTAATTAGTAGTCAATAAGTCAATAAATTTACATTTAAATAGAATTAATAGAATACTTTAGTATGCGTTGCTGTGGAAAAATTGTCAATTGGAGTGAACAAAGATGATGTGACTCTAGTAATGGCTCTGTGTTATATCATAATAATTACTTTGAATATCAGAATGATTGCAGGGTTTTACTGACTTTCAGGGGATTTGAGACTAATGTAATGATACTGCAGTATGTATTTCTGCCTTAAATCTGCTTTTTAATGGGTAACATAAAGAAAACACAGAGGTAAATAAATACTAAATCTCAATAGATAATTGTATTTGACTGTGTAGGGGTTACAACAAGGTATGTGCCCACTGGAAACATTAGTTGCCACTCATTCAAATCATCATTACTTAGCAAAAAACCTTAAAACATGTTCTTAGGGAAAGTTGTGCCACTAATAATACTGTATGTGACATTGGTAGGAAACATTTGGGAAAAGAATAATGAGTTAAAGAGCAGATAGGAATTAGACATCCTGCATTAAAGACAAAAACCACTAGCCTGAATACTACAGTACCCCTATGCTGTGTATACACACAAACACCATTTACCCATTTAAACACATGCTTTGCCCTTAGTGGATGTAGTATCCTAAACAACACACAGCTGCCGATTGAGAATGTGCACATGGATGCTAACTTGCTCATTCTAATGCCTACATCCTCGTTCCTTTGCTAACACAGGGACAGGTGAAGGAGAGGTATCTGAGGCTGAGGAGCTGCTGAAACCCTTCCGGCTGCGTTACCCACGGGTGAGAGATGCTTGCTGTACAGTACATACTATCTACTGTATGTCTGGAGTGCACACTGGATTTAGATATACCTTTTATTAGACCAAAGATCTTTTCAACAAAATAGTGCATATTTGATATTCACCTCACCTGTTCAGAACAAGAATCCCAAACTAGTTGATTTGATGTCTTTTACTTTACCACTGTGTGTATTTTCATTCCTATTTTTTCTTTTCTCTACCTGTTGCCTTGTTCCACTGTCCATTAAGTCCACCTTCGACTAACCACCTGCATCTCCCGTTCATTAGCACTCAGTCACATACTCTGTGCTGAACGTCCTATTCATATACCCTTAAGCTCAACAAATCAGCTTTCGGGAAGTTGTTTCCATTGGCTGCTAATAGGGTCACTCACAAATATGTATCCGTAATATCTGGAGCGATGCTAGTGCAGTGCTTTATTTACCAAATTAAAATGTTCTTTTAATATTAAGCAGTAGCCGTAGCCTGCTAGTTTGACAGATTTACAACAGCTTTAGTTTTCTAGCAAATTCCCCATTGTCATTTTAACGTCCCACTTGGTCATTCAGTTACTGTATATAATTGGTCGTCGTGCATGTCAATCAAAATACCTCTCTTGAATGTACTGTATGTGTATGTGCTGGCTCTGCGAGACTAACCTTTGACTAACTGTTCTAGAAACCTCCTTCTCCCTAACTTAGTATCTGTAGTTCTAGTCTGTCATTCTTTCTCAGTGCTTCTACTGCTCACTGACATTCCTCTGTTCTGTACAATCCCAGGTTTCATTACTCCTTTAACCTATATGGCTGCCAAACCCACAGAACAAACATTGCAGGAGAAAATGTGTATCAATACAAAGGCACAATGCCTTAGTCAAACAACTTCAGGAATAATAGGTGTACAATGTGGTCTAGATACATGCTACAATGGTAATATGAACTTTAACCACTAGTGTGCTTACATGTGATCATAATACAGTTATGTGCTGATCATTGGCTTTTCTCTATTGAACAACATGACATTATGCACAGTATGAACCAACATGTATATGTCCTCCTCTACCCAGGGAGCGATATTCCTTTTCTTTGCAGGCAGAGCGGAGGAGATCAAAGGAAACATAGATGAGGTATGGCTCACAATACTGTACAATACATTATTACTTTTACCATACCAGTACTGTATTATATAGGCACCATGATATTACTTTTGTAAGCATTCTAGATTACTACGATTTTACCTGCTTTTACCACCTTAAAATTGTTAGCAAAAAAGTAATTCTTGCTAACTTTGAGCTCAAATCAAAACCGTATCGTTCCTCGATCCTCCGCGGGTGGCACATCACATGTCCAAATGCATTGTCAAAGCGTAGTACTGCAGCTTTGTTAATTTGAGCGGTGTTCACCACTTTGTTTATGGTCCCATTTACAGAGACAGGGCTGTGTAGAAGTATCAGATCCTTTTTTCAACATGCACAGAGAACGGCAAAATAGCTAAATGCAAAGAAGTATTTGTTGAATTTGCCAAAAAGTGTATTATCTTATATTTTGCTTGCAATAGCTGACTTTACCTTTAATTCCAGTAACTAAGGTGTGATCTTTTCTCTGATTGGACAGGCGGTGGTGCTGTTCGAGGATGGCTGCAAGGCCCAGCAGGCATGGAAGCAGTTCCACCATATGTGCTACTGGGAGCTCATGTGGTGCTTCACCTACAAGCGAGTGTGGAAGATGGCCTACTTCTACGCAGACCTGCTAAGTCAGGAGAGTCGTTGGTCCAAGGTACATAACACAAGAATGTTGGAGCAGCATCTTGTCTTTCGATTTATTAAGACAGTGACTTTTCAAATAGCCCGTTTGAACCTGCCCCAAGGTGGGTTCCATTTATAGTTCACGGTTTATACTTTTGAGGGGGGGGTGCAACAAATGCTTTTGGGGGGGGGGGGGTGGGGGGCAGTTGTGGCTCTAGTTTGGCCATTCCACAGAAAGCTATGGGGTTTCTGTCAGTCAGCCTGACAGTAAATGATGCACAGGAGAAGCTGGTTGGCTAGCTGACGGGTGATTTATTTTGCAGGCCATGTATGTATATATGAAAGCTGCATGCCTCAGCATGCTGCCAAAGGATGAAGCCAGACCTTTCGGAGAAAATGAGGTTGAGCTCTTCAGGTAACAAACGCAAGACCAAGGCGCTTGATAGCCAACAGAGCACATTGAAGGTTGAGAGTGGAGGAGGAAAACAAAATATATATTTTCTATGTTTTCTAATGAGTTAACTTTTGGAGTAACTCATTGAAATTGATAGCTGCCATCTCAGACTGGAATAATATTGGTTTTGGTATTGATTGTGTTTGCAATTACACAAAGAAGCATGAATTTACTGAGTAAATATGTATATGTACTGTTTAGAAACCTTTACACCTGCATCTACAGACACAACCATTAAGCAACAGTTACCTACATTTGTGTTTCCTTCACTTGGTTTATGTGTTTAACTGAACACTAAGTTGTTAATGGTGGTCGTGTTTACACTGCTGAACTGGTAATAGCTGGCTAGGCTAGTTGGGATGGAACAAATATAGATGACACATTTCTTCACAGGGATTAACAAAACATTTCTTGTACATGTAAATCCATTTGCTGAATTAAACACTTAAGAAGGTTGTGTTCGCTATTAACACACAAAAAAAAAGATGTTTGCCTTAATTAATAGATTTTTATCACAAACCTAATACGATATATGATGTACTACACGTTGTCCTATACACGTATGGTACAGTATACTGTATGCATCTATGTCTACACTCAAAAGTAAGAACATTTGTGAACACTTGTGGGATCAGCTTGGTCGTACTGTTCCTGCCAGTGACAAACACAACCACGTTAGCTGACTTGTAACAAATGCTGGTTGAAGAATAGCATGTCAGAATAGCATGTAACCCAGGCTGGTGACCAGCATGAGGAGGAGGAGGTGGCAGGCTGTTGTGGCTGTGTATAATTTTTCCACATGCTACTGTCTGTTAAATCAATACATTGTTAAATTGCCAATATGTCTTGTTTTTTAAGACCTTAGGACCAATCCACCAAACACGTCAACAGCAAAGACAAGTTGGCATTGTCAGAGAAGATTGAACTCATTTTTCATGGGGACAACCAACACCCTCAGCTCTGCTGCTCATCCGACAAATGCATGCAGCATGTTCCTTACAGTACAAATGTGGCACTTTTTAAAAGCGTCAGGCTTTCCACTAGTATAATATGTATTACCAAAAAGCATCACAGCAAGGAAATTATCTACCAAACACAAATGTCCTTACTTTTTATTTTTCCCAATATTGTATTTGTACACTCTGCTATACTGAAAAAACTAATGACGAGTAAGGCCAGTAAAGAGCACCCGCTTTTGTTTACTCTCAGAAAGGTGCCCACCTTCAAGCAAAAGATTGCCGGTAAATCTCCCCCAACTGAGAAGTTTGCTATTCGCAAAGCGAGGCGCTACAAGGCTCACTGTGCAGTCAAGCTACCAGTGCCAGTGCTGGTGAGAAGACATGTGCAATAATACACTAGCATCATTACTCGCTACCCTCTTATGACTCCATGGCTTTTGTAGGAAATGATGTACATGTGGAATGGCTTCACCATGATCAGCAAACGGCCGCATTTAACAGAGGGGATGATGCAAACCTTGGTGGAGGCAGAGTGCACCCTGCTGGAGTCTCCTGGTACTTTACAGTAACTCACTATTATTATCTACTGTGAGTCAGCAGTCCACCAAATGGGTTGGTTCCGAAACTCTGTATACACAGCCTTCGTTTTATCACTAACGATATAAAAACAAAAAGAATAGCTGTAAAAAAAAAAAGTATGTGAATCTGTTAGTAAAGTGGGCAACTAATTTGAACCAAATATTGAGGAAGTAAATTATACTATGGTCATTGAAGTGATTACTGCCATAAATACATGTCAACAAACAAATGTATATTTACGCCTTCTACACTATATACACTGAGTCTTACTGTTGATTTTCCACTGTGTTTCTACGTAGGAAACGAGTATTCTGTGGATGACCGCTGTCTTATAAACCTACTGAAAGGTCTGTGTTTCAAGAACCAGGGCCGCTTTCAGGATGCAGAGGAATGCTTTAAAAAGGTCTATTCCAGGTGAGCCTGGGTCTGCTTAGCACAGAAAGTAAGCTAACTCTGTAGATACCAAAAGTGCCAGTTTGATAATAGTCAGCCCACTGAATCAATAATGTTTGCCAAGATGTTATTAAACACTTGTCTATCCAAGTCCAAGCAACCATGTCCATGGCACTAAGGGATTACAGGCTTTGTTGAAATCAAAAAGACTTTGTAAAAATAGGTATTATGGTGGAGAATGTTCTTAGTTATAAAATTTTAAATTTTTCTAATAACTTCCATTTCAAATATTGTTTGCTTAAAATTGCTGGTATATGACCTTTCCAACTACTGACAAATGTACTACATGCAAGTTGCTTTGGATAAAAGCATGAACCATTTATCTTTAAGTGAGAAGAAGATCAAGTTTGATCACTACCTGATACCAAACACTTTACTGGAGCTCAGCCTACTTTATATAGACCAGGGCCGGAGGGATGAGGCTGTGAAACTACTCCAAAAGGCAAAGTAAGTTAATGTTGTCAGTTATGTCATTGCAGATAAACTGTAAAAAGTATGTGGTCTTGATTTATATCCCAATGACAATATTATAAACAACTTCAGTCAAACCATTTACAATATAATTATACACAATAAGAATCAGTGACATTTGAAGATATATCGTCAACATCACGCCAAGTTAAATGTTTTTCATCAGAAACAACTACAAGGAATACTCCATGGAGTCAAGGACACAGTTCAGAATACACGCTGCCCTTGCCAAGCTCAAAGCTGACCCAGTTGACACAAATGAGATCAACCAACTGTAATGGAACAAATGTCCTCAGGATTTACCCAGCCAAACGATTGGAAACTCTTTACCCTACTGTTTCATGGGCATATAAATATTGTGTATTTTGTTAATGGCAAGATGCTCCATAATACCTCATGTTATTGTCGCCCCTCAACACATTGCTGGACTGTAAAGAATTTTACAAGACCATCGTTATCACCCTCAGATTGGCCTCTTAGCTGTGGTATTGAACTTCACCTGTATGGTTTGTTTACATGCATCAATGAAGGTCAAGTCTTGGGAATTATTCTTGCTTAACTATTATCTTAATTACCATGACATAATAGCTTTTAATAGACTGAGCTTTATTTGATTGTGTCATTTTAGAATATGTTGTTGGAGTTCAGGTATTTTACAATTTTAGTCCTATTAGATGTTAAATGTCCAGGCAGTGTGAATATTTTACAAACCCTCGACATAATTCCTATGCCATCAACAGTGGGCTTGGATATAGTAAACCACTGTTCCCTGTTACATTCAATAGTATAGGCTAGGGGCAATTCTGCACTTGTTCACCGATTGCATCAGTACATACTCGAGTGTTTGTCGAGGAATCTTTGCAGTAATGCATGCACTTTACAAACAATACTTCTGTACGAAAATCACAATAAATCGAATCGATGGCAATGCATTGTTTTTTTTTTTACTAGTAGAATATGAGCAACGGCCATCTAAAATTACATGTTTGTATTTATTCCTTGATAGATCAGTTCTGTAACGTACATTTGTGGAGGGATATTGCATTATGTCAAGCCAACCAGTAATGGGGCTGAAACAACTCAAAATGACAATTTCAAATGTTATATGACAAACAGTCATGTACAGTAATTCAAAATGTGCCAATCCAATACTAAGAGGCACCAACAGTAGAATCAATGGGACCCCGTGCCTGCTCATCTTTTAGTCTGCGCTTCATTAGTTTATTTTTCTTCTTTTCTTCCTTTTCTATATCGGCAACCATTTCCAAGAACTTCGGGCTGCGGGGATCCAACGCATAGCCAAATCGTTCCCGGGCCTCAGATAGCAACTTTTCTCGCCAGGCCTTCTCTTCTTTAAGCTTCAGTTTCGCCTCTCGCTTCCCTCTACGCCAGTCAGCAATCATCTTGGGCATTTTAGCCATGTTGGCTGCAATTAGTTTCTCTCTGGAAGCACACAGTTTATATGAGGTTAAAGTGTAACTTCACCCTAGCTCTGAGCCTGACTCCACCCACAAAAAAAAAAATGCATCAAGGTGTTAAGTGATGGGAGGGGAATATGATGGGAAGGACTTCTGGGTCCTTGACGTTTACTGGTTTCTTCCTGTCTGATTAATGTATATGTTGCAAACATACCCATTTTATCAAAAACCCATATTCCCACTGGAAACTACTGGCGTTTCTACATTTAGAGCACTTAGTAGTGAAAGTAGGCATTTTATTTCTACAGTGCATATAAAATACATCACCATGGTCACTCAAGGGACTGATGTTACCATAGTTAGTTAGTACATACATATATAAACTTGATAAGAGTGTACTATACTAATTCACTAACCAGAGAAAACAAGCCAGGCTTGCTGAATTTATACTGAATATATCAGTATTGTTATTTTCCCTCCCTACGAGAGTTTTTTTATGTTTTTACATTAATTAAAAAGTGCTTAAAAAACAAGCCAGGTCCTTGGAGGGTTTAACGCATATGACGTGCATGTTTCGGTGTATGTTCTTAGCCAATAAAATGCCGACTTTTATACAAACGTGAACTGCCAATATTAACACGATGTGTCTCATATTAGATAGTTACTACATATACTATGGTCTCATTACAGACAATCCATTACTTCGTTAACAGCTAAAAACACATTTTAGTCTGCAGTTACACTTAAACTGTACACAGACGCATTTACATGCGTGATGTAAGAATAGGTTGGTTAGTAATGACTTTATATCGGCATGTCTAGTGTTTGGTATAGTGATGAGATGACCAATAGATGTTTATTCTTTGCGTTTTACAGTAAACATTGTTGCAAAACTTGATTCATACCTTGCGAGGCGTTTTGCGGTTTCCTCCGCATTCTTTGCAGCGATGTTCTTCAGCATCACCTCAAGAGGAGGATGCCATTGGTTCTCCTCTGCTATAATCTCCTCCAACTTGTTGTGTGCAGGCCAAAGAGTTGCGGGGTCTACACCCGACGCGGATCCGTAGCGCCCGTACAGTTTACTGTCATACTTGGCCGTCTTCTGCCACTCCGGCGTCCTATCGCTGTCTTTGTCTGGAATATACTGGCCAAGACCCACTTTCAATGGCTTTGGGTTGTACGTTGCGATCTGCAGCAAATGTCCTGCTGGTAGAGTAGCAGGACAAATAGTTTTCAATGACGAAGTCCACTTTAAAATCGAAGAAAATATTGTTGCCCTCCTGCGTAGCATGGACGCCGCCATCTTTTTCGAGGAAAC
>JAODVN010021468.1:0-11045 GCA_025434125.1 Chologaster cornuta
CATTTAGCTCTAAACTGAACCCGCCGGCGGGTCCGTCGGGTTTAACAGGTTAAGCAATGTGACCTACAGTCACAAACGAATCTGGTCATTAACTGAAAAGTTCACCTTCTAAAATATTTCCTAAACCAGTTCGCCAGTAATAAAAGTTCTATACCGCACTGCCTGTGAGTCCATGATCAGTCAGTTGCTCAGTAAGCAGCATGCACGCATCCATTAGCTGTGTGTAACCACCAAACTCTTTCACCTCATCAGGAAAGTCCTTTGGATGCGGGGATGTGAACCTGACCCTGATGTCAGGGTCGACGTGCGACACCCTGTCCAGCAGGTCAGAGAAGCGCAGCCCTCCTTGTTTGCGGCGGTACACGGTGTTGAAGCCCCGGCTGAGCTGGGTCGGGTCGGGGCCGCAGAACTGCTCCTCCGATGTGTCCCTGTAGCTGTTGACATTCTGACCCAGTAATGTAACCTCCTTCACACCCTGGAGGCGTGAAGGAGGTGACATTCAGAAGGAGGCCTTCACACACATGAATGATGATAAAACAAGCATGTGCCTTATTACAGTGTAATACGGTGTTCATTACTTGTAATATAGATTGCAGAGGTTTGAATGCAATCTATAAACATTCTATAAATCTATAATCAATCAATCAATCTATAAACAACATAAACATTTCACATCCTTGGCTTAATCCAGAGTCCAGATGCACTGGTATGGAAGTCCCTTCATCAATACCAATGTTTGCAACACACGTGTGAGGATTGCTGGTCGCATTCAGAGTTTCTTTGCTACTCAACTCTAATCCTCATGCTGTTCTCTACCCCTCCTCCAAAAGCCATGTGCACTTATTTGTTACTTGCGGCTCTGGCAGATCTAGAACACAATTGCCGAGTGCACCTTTAACGCAAGGTGCGGCTGAGACGTCAAGAGGAACTTGCCTGGCCAGACAGCAGGCGGACCTCCTCCACTATGGAGCTCACAGGCCGGCTTCTCTCCCTCCCCCGGGTGAAGGGAACGATGCAGTAACTGCACATGTTGTCGCAGCCGCGCATGATCGACCTGGCAAGAACACACGTGAACCAATACTGCAGCGTACAGCAGCTCAAAGGGGAACGGCCAACCCAGTGGGTCTGTAGCAGGCAGCCAACTCACACAAAAGCACTGCATCCCGTGGACGAATGGTGAACTGGCATGACGTCCGCGTAGGTCTCCTCTAGTGACAGCAGAACATTGCTGGCCTGGTGACCGCCATCAGCCACAGACAAGAGACGTGGAAGGTCCCTGTAGGCATCCGGACCAGCCAGAACATCAACCAGCTTCTCTCGCTCCAGGAGCTCAGCCTTGAGCCTCTCAGCCATGCAACCTGAAGGTACCAGCACAAAGCAACATAGAATAATGAATATACATTTGTGTTTGGTAGATCACAACATATTCTTTGTTGTAACAATGCTTCTTGGCAATACATCTTATACTATTGGAAAGACCTTGTAAATGGTGCCACATTTGTAAGGAACATACATTTATGGGTTGAGCATGTATATTTTTTTGTAAAAATTTACCAAATCTTCTCTGAAAATGCCAAACCTTTGGAGTCGGAAGAAATGAGATAATATTGGCAATCTATTTAACAATATATTAATTTAACAAACGTGTGGAAGAACCATACACAGCCTGGCACCTCGTCATGCTGGTCACAATGGTCACACACTGCTGTGATGGAATCTCATTCTTCAAACTGCGCATGTCGCAAGTCAGACAACGTGGTTGTTTGGGTCACTCTGGCACAAAGTGCGCACAAGCTGATACCAGTGTTCACAAATGTCCTTACTTTTTGCGCGTAGTTTACAGTGCATGCCATAAGTGAGTGAGTCACCTAAAATGCCGATTTTCATTTGAGTGCGTGTCTTTAAGCGTTTCCTCTTCATAGCTGTAAGTTGCTGTAGTCTGTTCCAAATGGTTTGCTCTGCCTTTTCTCTGCAAATTGTAACAAGATGCGTTAACAATAGTTTGTGAAGTTTTACAGCATTCAAGATATTCTGTCTACAGTGAGTAATCTACACGTTTTCTTTTCACATATAATAAGCATAAACATGTACCTTATAGAGCATGTTACAAGAAGCACAATATCTGCCTATGAGCATAAAAAAAACAAAAAAAATACATTAATTTATAAGAAAATAAGCACCTAAGTAGAGGTGGAAAATAAACTGTTGTTTTGTACCTCATTAAGATCACTGGTGCGCAGATAACCCTTCTTCTGTAATATGGCCCAAGCTATCTCTGTATCGTTGACATTCATTTGACACCCATATGTTTCAAAGCATACTGTTAAAAAGAAATACAATGAATCATGGTTCAAAAACTTAATGATTAATTATGACCCAATTATGTGTGTCACAAGCAAACCTTTTCTTGAATTCCCCATAGCAGAGTCATCAGACAGATAGGCATGTTTGTCGTTGTAGTCCTCTTTGGCTGCTGGTATTTTGTTAAATGATATTCCTTTGACAAAGTCTTGTAAACTTGGACCAGAGGAGAACTTCGTCTTGACTGTATCTACCGGTACCGTGCTCTTGTTCTGTGAGAAATAACAGTGCTGCACATGTAACTGAGTTCTGACAAGCAAAAATCTTAACCTCGTAATGCACTGCATATTTTGCTAGATCTAAATTCTTTTATTTTTTTTGCACAAATTCACACCGAGTCCAGAATTGTTTGAAATAAAAAATATCGACGTTAAATTACATGCAATTAAAACTGGCACTAGCAGTACCGTCAAAGATACTCATAGTCCGTCCGGTAAATAAAATCGTTCCCCAGTACGTGCAACTTTGTGGTCCGACTTTAATGGTTATTATTATGTGAGTTCCAGGACCCAGGCAGTATTTGTTTGGCACTTTTCTAATTAATATTTTTTTGTTAAGTCTGGGACACAGCACTGTTTCGATGTACCTACCGTACTGTGTCGCACTGACAAGAGCGGTATTTTTCACTTATATGTTCAATGACAAAGTCGGACGTTAACCTTACACGGAGGAATCTGTTGGAAAATGTAATGACATGCTGGATGTTTGCAGGTCTTGTAAATATGTTAGATAAGCAGGCTACGATTAATGGTTAAACGAAATGGAACAACGTATCACTAAGCAAAGCATTACAATAGAATCGCAACGGAATTACAAAGACTTTGTGATTGACAATGCTAACGCCCAATGAAAATCAACGTCCTCTCTTCCTAAACGTTCTGTCAATCGTACATGTATCAGACGTTCAGCATAGTGGATTATGTGACATAGTGCTAATGGAAGAAAGAGACCTGTGACTCGACACACTGAAGAAATTCAATTTGCATTTCCACTTTTCACAATAGCACTTCAAAATAAACTATTAAAAAATTGTCAAGAATGTTGTGTCTCAAATCTTAACGTGAAACGTTAAAGGTTAATACTTACCTCAGCATCTTTTCATGTTCCCCATTATGACTTAATTCCATTAAAAAATAAATGTGAATGTGCAAATTGGAGAATTTTGAATTTTATTTATCCAGTTTCATTACAAAAAACACATTGTTTCCTGGCATTGCCCATAACATTTTATTATTTCAAACACGTCTTTTCTCCCAGGAAACCTAACGGTGTAGCAGAGGATAATACCTCTCCCTCCCTATCGTTGTAATGCATGGAACAGAAACACATTGGCGTGGTAAGTGATTAATGTGTCAATGCTTCTGGTGATGGATTAGTCTTCAGCTGCAGTGCTGGCTGAGAACTGCATTCTCATACAATGTGAGGCGGGCAGCAGGAAACAGGAATGTAAAAAAAACAACAACAAAAAAAACACCCCAATTCCCAAAACTAGCATGAATCACAATCAGTCTAGCTCACCTAGAACACATTGACATGTTGGACAAGAAGAAATATCACAGGTAAATGAAGTGCAACGGTAGTTAGCTGTCCAGCCCTCAGTAGGTGTATGTACATCAGTGAGAATCTGTCAACTGCCAGGAGACACAATCTGCTTTTGAGTTTGGGGAGGGGAATATAAAAAAAAAAAAGGGAAAACTGCATCTTTTCTGAATTCGGGAAAATAAATCAATTTAATTTATTTTCAACAGTCTGATTTCATATCCTTAAAAAAACTCCTTGGAAACAAAAATGATCAATATTTAGTCTTCTTCCATTGCCATGTCTTTATTTGTTTGCAAGTCTGTAAGAGGTGAGAGAAGAACAAATACAAAACATTAGTTGCTCCAAAGATAGGATGAATAAAGCATGTTCCTTTATTGTAAGTAAAGCCCATCCTTACTAATTAACCTGGCTGACTCATGCATTTCATTGTACAGCACACCGTGTACAGACTCAAACAAACACTAAATCATATGCCACAAACACAGCGGTTAACATGGGGCATTGGGTACTGCATGGCATGGCTCATGAACACAAAACAAAATATGGCAATGGAACACAACCAAGACCACGGTCGGGCACATCCAGGGGACATTCCCAATAGAATGGATGTGTAAATAATACTTGCATGGCATCAACGGTTACCATAACGGTGGGATGAGAGAAGGGTAAACCAGTAGGGGGTACAGTACGTGTGAACACTTAGAACTACAGTGAGTGGGCACAACACAGCCATGCACTCAGTCGACCATAATGGAGATGCACTGGATTTCCAAGTGGAGGCCCTTACTTTAGCCTGGAAGACCAGCCATTTGTTACAAATGAAGCCCTTTTATCGAAGGCTCCTATACTTGGCCAACCTACTACTTTGCTCGGCAGCAATCCTGAAAGAGGAATAGAGAGAGATGAAAGCAAGATGTGAAGGCGTTTAAAAAAAGAAGAAGACTCTGGCATCAGCTGCAGGGCGATGGAGAAACAAGCAGAGAAAACAAGAGGATATTTCTGATAAGCATAGCTAACTGCACTTTTCTGCATGTTGTAGTAAAAAAAAGAAAAGATAAAACAGGCTGTGGCCGAGACAAGAGAAGGCATAGCGTGAATAATTAGACACCAATTCAATTTCACAGGACTCAGATGTGTCGCTCTGGGCTGCAGAAGCGTTCACATATTGATGGCTAACTGATCGACCCAAACGTTACACATGCATGGTTGCCACACTTCAGTTTAATCCTAGTAAGGAGCAGCTCGAGAGATTGAGTGTCCTTTATTCTACAACAGAGCCAAGATGGTATATAAACCTGATCCCTGTCGGGGAAAGGGGGGGAGGGGGGGGGGGGGTGTCCTTTCTAGGGTTGAGTGCTCCTCACAAACCACATGACACTGTAAAGGGGGGTTACCTCTTGACTGCTTTCTGGGCCAGCATCCGGTTCCCAGCCAGGAAGGTTAAACTGCCGATGATGGCCAGGTACTTGAGTGTCTGGAACATGTTCAGGTGGGTCCAGTAAACATACATCAGGCCCAACATGGCTGGAAAAGAAAGACACCTTTCAGTTTCACTGGCACATCCATCAAATAGAGAAAAATCAAAGACAGACATCACATTTTGGATTCAATGTTTTCTGATCTTGTAAAAAACCTCCTTAGGATATTTAAACAAATAACCCAATGAATGTTATCATTGTTACTTACACCCCAGCACATTAATACATAGTACAGAGGCAAGCAATTATGTTTTTGATGAATTCTAAAAGATGGCATTGCTGTCATTCTGTTGAGACATTAAAGTAATGGAGTAAGTTGATACAGAGCAACACAGCATCCGGTGTCTATCGCTGCACATTTGAAGGTGAAGGCCTCACCTGCGTGGCCCACATGGAAAAGAACAGTACTGGGAGACAGGCTGAAGTTGGAGACGTTGGCACCCAGCTTACACCACTACAGAGAAGTGAGAGGAAAACACTGCTTTTGTATATTGACATGAGTTGCATTCAGCCGGGATCTCATTCATTAAATCAAGGTTCCCATCTGAAGAGCTTTTCCACACACACAAACACACAGCATGCTGTCCAGACATGAAAACAAACGTCAGAAAAGCCATGCGTTTCACACTACCACACTACTAAAGCAGAATTACCAGGATGAGCAGCAGCAGGAATGGGGACAGGACGAGGGCAGTGAAGGCGTTGGAAACCACAGTGGGGGGCTTCTTCTCTGGCTCCCTGAACAAATGCTGCAAGACACGAGGCCATTTAAACACTGCTCATTGGCTGCTGTCCTCTGGTGCACTAGAGCAAAGATGTGACAACTAGTTCACTCTAGACCGCGTCAAAACGCAGGCTTGAGATGGTGCCAACTTAAATAAGGCTTGCTTCAATAAATACATTTTCTAATAAGCAGGTTTGCCTGCATAGTGATGAGTAACTGCTGGCACCTGGATCTCTGGTTTGGGCACATAAAGAGTCTTTGGCTGGACAGCAACAGGAGCCTCTTCCTCCAGGAACTTAAGAAGAACATCCGCCTATAAATGAAACAACTATTTAACCAATGTTTTGTCACATGCTAAATAACCAATCAATAACAATCCAGTTACACATTACAAACAGAAATATGGGTCAGTGCAACTCATACAGATGTTTTTCTAATCCAGTAGCAAGAATAGAATTCAGAATGGCGTGTGAGCGCTATGGATTGTGTATTACACGAATAGAGCCAAGAATGAGCCAGGCAATCTCAAATGTTGAGTGCATGGTATTCTGACTGCTACCTGCCTTCTTTGAAGTGGTCCTACCTAAAAAGAAGGGGGGGAAAAAAGGGTGTGACGAGCACTAACCACGTTCCACAGAATGGGATTGTCCAGGGTAGCATCCCCAACAATGAGATGCAGGGAGTAGATGCCGGAGGTAGAGTCAAATTCAGATTTTCTTTCTGCCGTGTCCAACTCAAATTTGTAAACATTTTTACTGTCGGGCTCTGCCACAAACACCACCTCCTGGCCGCTTTTCTGATTGTGCAGTCTGACAAATGTCTGCCGAGAAGAGGGCACACAGTGTCATTATTCAGACACGGTCGTTCAGATCATTCACGCGTCGGTCTTCACATCCTGTTCATCATGTTTTAGATGTACACACAGAAGACACGCATGCAATACAGAAACAAAAGCATGTATTCGTTTGTAACGTGTTTATGCATGCTTAAAGATGCTGTAGGTAGGGTTTGAGAGTTGCAACGACAGCTAGCTAAACAAAGAACACGGGAGAGCAGTATTTAGGAAAATCACCAACCCAAAACCCCACCGCTTATTCTGTTCCCTCCCCCTGGAGCCCACTGGTCTGGTATTGTAAAGCCCATTAACAACAGAAACATTCTGTAGTACTGGTCCTGAGAGAGTATTAGTGTTTTATTGTGTGTGTGTTTATCTGCCGCCCAGCTTTACAGACCTGGTGAGGGGTAAGCTCCACTCCCGTGTTGAGATCAACCAGCTGGAAGGACATGGCGAAGTTCTGGTGGCTGTCTGCGGTGAACGCAGCCTTGGCTTTGGACGGGTAGTCCACCCTGTGTCAAGTCAAACAGCACATGTACGCCCCTCGCTCAGTGTGTGTGACAAGAAGCACAGCGCAGGGACTTGATGCATCAAGCAGCTCTCTAACCTGGAGGTCCTTGTGCCGATGCTCTGGTCCTTATCCACCACAGATAAATCCATGTTAGTGATGGCCACCTTAGTTGACACCTTCACTTTAAGCTACAGGTGAGGGCCAAGAGATGAAACATCGTCAGAATCAAAGGCAGCGGAGACACCGGATTCATGTAAAGTGCTCGCGCTTAGCGGTGGGAAACGTGAATGGGCCTGACACAATGTCCTTCGCCTTAGAAGTGAACATTATGGCTTAATTGGGTTAGACGAGAACACCGCACAGCTCATCTTGGGGCACAAATTGGATGAAAGACCTGGAACAACTAGCGCAGTCTCACCCGCGGTGACTGCCTCTATTGGGGGGGGAATATAGAGACATTCTAGGCATATTAACTACATGGGAAAAGGTGTGCGCTTGAACATCCTTACCTCAATGTGATTGGCGACCAGTCGGGTATCCCCCGTCACAGCAACAGTGAACTGGTAATATCCACTGGCTGGCTGTCTGGCCATGAAGTCCAGTTCAAACACACCACTTGAAGAGAAAGTACCAGAAAATAGGTAATTACCACACCAAGAACCTAGCCTGGCTCGGCCCTGCTAATGCTGTCAGATACATTTTCGTTGAGATTATAGTCTGGGAACGCTGTTCAAAATAGTCACCCTGCTGGCAGACCAATCGTGCGTTTCTAAATGGTGGTAGTATGAAGTGGTCTATGAAGTGATAAACAGTTGAATAAAGCTGAATGAATAAAGTACATAAGTTTCCAAACGAAACAGGAAATATACACCCAGTAGGAGGCAACGAAGTGTCCAGACCCTATTCACAAAGTTAATGTTGGGTCTTCATCAGGTCAAACAGCTACTGATTAAGATACATTTCTGGCTAAATTATGTTGAAAAAGCCTCATCTCTTTAAATATTTGTTATTTTAAGACTTTAGCGTTTATAGTTTTTGTGCAGTTAGATCACGTCATCGCTCAAGCCGTGATTAAAAGGCTCCCAAATAATATTTGACATTGAATACCTCTCAGAATGGTAAAGATAGGCAAAAATAGTACTAGTACTGAATAAGACTGCTTTGACATGACTTGTGAGACCAGCGGTTACTTTTCCAGAAACGGAACACCATAGCGACACATACTCTCTGAGTGTGAACGGTGTTTGGCTGAGCACGGCGCTCTTGGTGGCGACGGAGTAAGCAGACTCCACCAGCACGCTGGCTGATTCCAGAGGCCGAGACATGACGTCAGTCACCAGCAGCTAGAGGACACACAAACAAAGACGAGCACCGTTAGGCGGAGAGACGCGCCAGGCGACCACAGAGCAGCAGGTCTGTGCGGGTGTACCTGCAGAATGGGCTGGCTGTGGGACACTGTGGCTGGGCCCTGGGGAGTGACTATGACTGGTACGTGGAAGCGGTTGTTGGAGAGGGCGGCCGCGGCACCGGCAACGCTGAACGCCTCGGAGAGAGAGTCCCAGGACTTCTTGCTGAAGATGGAGTTCACAAGCTGGATCACCTGGTCCTGTGGTGACAACATGCTTCAGTTTGACTCAATCTGGTGACCGAAACCACTAAGTGTAATGAACACAATAATTATGGGAAACAATAGACACGCATCAAACAAGTTGGGGTATTACCTCCTTTAGAGGGGGCTCCATATCCACGTGGTCAGACAGTGTATATGCGGCAATGACAAACTGGGCAGTAGCCTCAAGTCCCTCCTCAAACTGGAGGTAGAGGCCACCAAGATCATCTAAACGCGCAATCAGATCCTGAAAAATGAGAGGCAGATCAGCAAACTGTACACTAGTACTAGAGAGCAATGTCCCAGCACTCTCTTCTCTAGAAGCATTCTCAATGTTTCAAAACAAAATGTCAATCAAGTAGTGTCCCCTAAACATTTTTAATTATTTATTGCAAAGAGCAGTGGCACAGTGCCATCTGGTGGACAGTGATGAAATTCACCTCAATCTCTTCCAGTATTCCTCCAAGCTCTGCCTGCTGGGAGAGTCGGGCTGCAGTCTGCAGAACTTGAGTAATTCTGTCAAGAGAAAACAATAAAAAAAATGTATTAGCGTTTGTTCAGCATTTGAGCAAGGTTGTTTGCTGGAATTAGGGCTGGGTGATATACCGGTGTGTGTCTAATATAATATATATAAATATTTTCAACATTTGAAAAAAAAAAACATATCAAATTAGCCACTACCGTTTATATAGATAAAGTTATATTATGCATTCATTTATGACTATTTCGATTTGCTTGTCTCTTCCTCCATGCCTGCACTTAGTGCGTTCAGAGTGTCAAAGGGGCAAAGACACCAGAGACCGCACCGTTTCCGTCGGGTTTCCTATTTGTTCTCCATGCATGAAGGATTTAGCCCACTTTATAGAAAATACAGATATATATCGTGCATCAGTATTCAACCTAAATATATCAGGATATTACTTTCGGGCCATATCGCCCAGCCCTAGCTGGAATCACAATCAGCTACTTGCTTACGCCACAACATTCTCCTCCTTGTTAATACGAGCGCTGAGGGCAGAGGCCACTTCCTGGGAGGCCAAAGGAAGCCCAAGAGAGGTCAGAGCATGCACAGCCTGATGGATCAGTGCCACGGCGGAGTCCTCACTTATCACCGACAGAAGAATGTCACGGGTTTCATTTGACACAGGGATCTAAAAGAGGAAAATGGACATAGTATAATCTTTTAGGTATTAGACAAGACTATGTATTTATTATTATTATATAGGTCTAGATATAGCCACAATGAAGCAATAAAAGCACTATACCTCACATCCTGGTAAGGCCTGGCTGGCTTCAGAAGCAAAAAACAAAGACTCAACACTTGTAGGATCTAGCTGGGACTTGATGAAGTGGCATGCTTCCTGAAAAAAACATAATGCACATGGTTGTAACTACAACTATACCACAGTGAAAGACTATTTAGGTGGATGTTAGAAGAAAAAAAATATCAATGTTGTACATCAGCAATTCATAATGTCTTACACTCTGATCAGCAACAGTCACTCCCAGTTTAGCCAGACCAACTATAGAGAAATATGCAGATTCAAGGTTTGTGAAGGGTTGACTCAAGGTGTTCTGAAGTCTCCCCAAATCCGACACGGACAGGTAGTGGGATGGAGTCAGAGCCTGAGCTCCAAGCATCAGGCTAAACAGCAGCCCCAACAATACTGTGGGCAGATGTCGGCACAAACGGTTATACTGCCGCAACTATGTTAAATA
This sequence comes from Chologaster cornuta, assembly GCA_025434125.1. Lineage (NCBI taxonomy): Eukaryota > Metazoa > Chordata > Actinopteri > Percopsiformes > Amblyopsidae > Chologaster > Chologaster cornuta. Next base: position 10,780 of record JAODVN010021468.1, read on the forward strand.
ATTGTTATAAAAAAACACTACAATAATATTAAATGTCAGAGCAATATCCGGGAGCACATATGTGCTGTGTTAATTCATTGAGCTAGCTAGCACTCCCGCTCATTGCAGCATTTAGGAAGCTCTGCCAATCCTTTTTCGTACAAATCTAATATTGTTGTAGTGCACCGTACAGTCATATATTGTTGTTCATAAATAACCACAACAGACGTGTACTGTTTGATTGGAATTAAACGATGTACTACTTACCAGAATGTGCCATGTCTTGC
>JAODVN010021576.1:0-11041 GCA_025434125.1 Chologaster cornuta
GCAGAAATACCTTCTCCTGGTCAACACACAGGCACTAATAAGTTGTAATAATGGCAACACAACAAACCCAATTTATTTTTGTCATGCCAATTTACAGTAAATGATAATAAACCACTACACATACTCATGCGAGGTAGCAGTTTCAGACCATTCCACCACTTACCCTATGTGGAAAACACCTACAATAGCCTTTACAAATCCTGAGGTCTCCTCCCCCTTTGTTGATAAAGATGACTCCTGCTTTGTAACTGAACGCTCTGTCTCCAATACTTCCCAACCTAAGACTACTTCATGTTCAGTTGAAGACTTCACTGGATCCAGCTTGTCTTCTGCTATCTGATCCATGCTAAGGACCCAGATACATACAGTTTACGAAAAGTGTACACATAATCCATGCCACAATACCACACATATAACTAGGTTTTCCATGATTTTGATTGTGCAATCAGTCAGTATACCACTGCAGATTATGACAGACTATTTTTCTTCCCCTTTCATAACACACCATGCAACAGCATTAGACTCATTCACTTACCCATCTACAGTGAGGGTTTGAGTCTGTTCTGCACAGCCCTTCAAATTCTCCTCTGTTATGAGAACCAAGTGTTATACAAAAGGTGCAGCACTTCTTTGGAAATAAAACTGTACAGATTATCTTACCATATACAAGCTCCTTGACTGGATGGTTATATGATAATTTGATAGAGGTCTGCATTTGCATTAATTCTTCTTCAGAAGACTGCAACAGAGCAACCATAGGCTGTTCCACAATTGTGTTCAATTGTGGAGTTCCGAGAATTTGTGAGACACGTGGACAGGATGGAGAGATTGCTACCATATTTTTAATTCCCTCAATGCCACCTGATGACTTATCTGTAATAATAAAGTTCTTATTTTGTGACTTCTTAATGAAGAACTCCGTGTGCAATGTCCCATCTGGAGTGTCTGTTGATGGAATACTAAGCATCCTTGCTGATGGAAAACCGGGTACACTTGTACAACATGGAGTAGATGCATATAAACTGACCATGTTTGGTGGTCTATTTTTAACTGGAGCACAAGGGAATCCAGACATGCGGGCCACTTTTGGACATGCTGATACTAATGCCATCATACTTTTCACGCTGTAACTGTATGGCCACTCTTGCTCACAATGTTGCATGATTTCTTCTACTATTTTCCTTTGAGGCTTCATCCAGAGAGGCACTGGCTTAATTAGCCAACCGGTGCTCGGGACCTCAGATAGTGATGGGAAACCTTTGAGACATGAAACCTTGGGACAGTAAGGAACAAGACTCATCATATTGGGTTCCATTTTGGATCTTCGAGGTGTAGAAGGAAAACCAGGAATCATTGATGCTTCTGGGCAAGATGAAGCAAGGGTTAACATTGTTTTTATAATGTCTTGGTCTTGTTTTGGACTGTGTATTGCAAAAACTGTCTTCTTCTGAAGTTCCCACAAAGACTTGGGATCAACAAGCCACTCTAACTTTTTAGCTTCTTGGGTAGACACACAACCCGGGAAACTGGACCGTTTAGGACAGACAGGAACAAGACTCATCATGTTGCATCGAGGAAAAGATGGAAAGCCTGGCATTCGTGATGCTCTTGGACAAGAAGGAACCAAAGCAAACATTTTCTTGTGTTCATATATTTGGATTGGTGATCTGGAAAGCATTATAGGCTTCTTTCTCAGTGGTTTCATCATTACTGAATATTCACAAACCCACCCTAGTCTCTCGTCTGTTTCAAGTGCTGAGAAGCCAGGTATGTTGGAAACTTGGGGGCACAAAGGAAGAATACTGACTATATTTAGTCCATAAAACACAGGTTTGGGATTTGGAAGCGACGGGAAACCAGGAATACTGGCGACTTTAGGACAGGATGGTATAAGAAAGACCATATTCTGCATGTTTTTATTGTTGTATTTTGTTTTGTCAAATATAGCCTTTTCCGTATTTGTTGTTCTTTTCACAAATGAGTCATTTTTAGTTATCCATCCTATTTTCATATCTCCATCAATTGATGACATTCCTGGTATGCTGGAAGCTTGGGGGCACAATGGAAAAATATTAACAAGGTTTGGTCCATAATACACAACTTTTGGGTTAGGAACAGATGGGAATCCTGGATTCCGTGCCTCTTTTGGGCAGGATGGCACCAGTGAAACCATTGATTTCACTGTTCTTATTTCCTTTTCAGAACTTTCAATCAATGACAGGTGTTTCTCTTTAATTTCTCTCTTACAAAGTGGTTGAATATTAATACACCAGTCTTTGTAATCAGATTTCTGTTTCGATGGAAGTCCAGCCACAGCAGACACGGCAGGACAAGAAGTAAGAAAGTTGACTGTATTAGGCTTATAATATATTATTTTAGGTTGAGGAAGAGAAGGAAATCCATAAACACAAGCCTGTGTTGGACATGTTGGGACTAGAGCAGACATTGCTTTAATATCATCGCTCATCAAATCTTTATTTGCAACATGTTCAGTCAAAATAGCTGTGAGTCTTTTCTGTTTCCCCCAGAATGGTATGTCATCAATTGCCCAGGTTTTGCATACTGGCTCCACTGACGAGGGCACACCTGGGATATGTGAGGCTTTTGGGCAAGTAGGTAGAAGCTGTGCCATACTTTGACCATATTTTACAGTAGGCTGTGAAACTGATGGAAAGCCTGGTATACATGAATGTTTCGGACAAGGTGGTAATACAAAAACAATTTCTTTCTGATCATCTTCATCTTGTTGTGAATTATCTGTCATGACAACTGACTTCATAATTTGGTTAACTTCCAATAGTGGTTCTAGATCAGAAACCCAGGATGTAAAAGCAACATTGTCAATAGAAGGTGAGCCAGACATACAAGATAACTTTTGGCAAGACGTGAAAGGGTCTACCACGTTCAGTCCATAATTACATTGTAGGACAGATGGGAACCCTGGGGTTCTGGCTTCCTTTGGACAAGATGGCATTAGTAGAAGCATTGTTTTCATATTAATTTCATAATCCTCTGACATATTAATATTTTCAATATGTTTGTTTCTTTTATTCCACAGTACCTGGTGGTCATTAGGCCAGTGTGTTTGTTCTTTAATGGGCAGTCTAGAGGCCATGCCAGATATGCTTGTTAAATTGGGACATGTCTGCAAGATTGTGTCCAGTTTATGCTCTGTGGAAGACATCTGTGAATATGGCACATGTGGCAAATACATTTCTAGAGGATGGGCTTGATCCTGCTCCACGTTGTGTTCCACTAATTCAATATCTTCTATCCTATAAGATGTTTGTTCAATTGGTTGATCTGCCCTAACTTCATGGGGGTATTCACCAGTCAGGTTTTCATTGGATGGCACTCCAGGTATACTAGTTTTTTCAGGACTAGAGGCCACACCGAAAATGTTGCTCACCATTACTCTCTCTTCTTTCAATGTGTCCATTTTCAGACAACTTTTTTGCTGTGGTAGATTTGCCTGTAGAATGCTTATTTCTATAGGACATTTATCTAACTGCTGCTTTACATCAAGGTAATCACTGGATGGGAGCTCTGGTGCACCAGCAAGAAGTGGGCCTGACGGTAGCATTGAATCCATTTTTCCATTTCTAGGGAAGGGATAATTACAGCCACAGTTATTAAATTACAAGGAATAATACTATACTAATACAATGATCTTGCCATTGTTTTAGTTACAGTATGTGTAAGTGAATCATGGTGGTTGTGTCCAGACAAAGCACTGTGTCCTTAAAGCAGTTACAAGATGCAGTAAATTAGATAACAAAAAACGGAAATATATCAAATCATTGTCAAGGATGCAAGCATTTTCAATTAAGCAGACTCTTTCCCAACCTATTTAGAGCTTAATTGCGCTATAACAACCTGCTTTAAAATGTTTTATTTATTTGGAGACAATGTTCTTGTTAGATAATCACAGCATATCTCTAGAACAAATAATAACGACTTAGCCACAACAAAAGAGGTTCAGGAAAATACTGTACTGTTGTAAAATATCAATATACAGTATGTTGGAGTGAAACACCAGCATATGTTTGATAATTAAAACATTAGCTGAAACTATGAATATACAGGAAATCCCCCTAAAAACCAAAATCAGAATGTCAATGCCATGCACACGTCACACTGATGCAGTGAAATCAAGTTCTATGCTCTTACCCACGTTCAGAGTGTCTCGCAACACCCTCCAGAGCTATTCTAGCTGTGGCTCCATCATTTATCCTTTCTGATTCTAACACTCTCCCTTCTGATACATCCTGAATGGAGTCTTCTAAGGCAAAATGAGCCTCAGCAATAGTTATCACTTCGGACTGGTCTGTTGCTTTCTCTTGGTCAACAGATGTTCCATATTCATTAAGTGATGTCTGCATTTCTTGGACCGGTGTGTGGCCCAATGGGCTGAAACAAGTCATAAGAAAATACTCTGATATATTTTCTCCCAATTACTGATAATCAGAAATCATATCTAGCAAAAAATATAATAGAATGAGTCAGTCTGAGGTTGATGAGATGTGCAAAAGCGTTATTGCACTAGTAAAACAGCCCATAAATCACTGCACACAACCAAGCCAACCCACCTCTCTCTGACACTCATGAATAAAGGCATGTCAGGTATGGTGTGCCAAATTCTGCAGTGCAAGTGTCTGAAAATAGAATTGAAAGGCAAGGTTTTAAGACCCTATCCCACTGGCATCACTGATAAATGTGAATGTGCAGAGTTGACAAATGCAACTATCTGCTGTGAATTTCCCCACTCACCCTTTTTCTAAAATGCCTATGTCTTCCTCATTTGACTTCCAAAATCCATCATCATGTTCTTCAAGCCCTGAACCATCTGCAGTTGTGTCTTTGTTATGCTCAATTTCAATTTGATTGGATTCATCACACATTTGTACTTCTTCATTTCTAATGGTCGAGTTACCTTGGCTGGCAGGCAAGTTACTTGTGATGCTTGGTTCTGACTCGTCTTGATATGTCACTAGTGAAGTCATACTAATCTCCTGTGGAATTATTGGTAAATTAGTTTCAATAGCCAACCTAACAAGCCCTGTGTCGCTAATGAGGGAAGAAGTTTGGGGAGCAACTGGATATAATGTAGTTGGTCCTAAAGCTATCATACTCATATCCGTAATCTTTTTTGTTGAAGCTATTGCTTCTGTAAGTCCTTCTTTTGATGGTTTCACCAACAGCGGCCTTTCATCTGCTGGCCGATTATCAGCTAACTGGAGCCCTGTTGTTGATGAAATCCCAAGAACAGAAGTGTTCTGGCAAGATGACACAATATGTGTCATATTATGCAACATTTCCACTTCTGATTGTGACACTGATGGAAATCCAGGACTGAGGGCAATTCTTGGACAAGATGGTACAAGAGAAACCATTGTCTTCATTGCATTTTTGTCAACAGATAATATATTTGTTGACAGATTAGTCTTGTCGATTAGGTTTAGAGACTGCAAAGTCCTCATAGCAAGCAATGTTTTTTCCCAGATTGTTCTCCTGTCAACATCCAAGCAATCACATTCTGTCACATGGTGTATGGCAGGTAGACCTGGAACTTTAGAGTGTTTTGGGAAAGTATTGAATGACTTAAAGGTGATGGTGTCTTGATTATGCACAACTTCCACTGGTGAGCACTGTAATTTAGAGGGAAATCCTGGGATACGTGACTTTTTTGGGCATGGTGGCAACATTGACATCATAATTGTAACCATTGCATTTTCTTTAGAAGACATGATTTGTTGTGTTTTAATTTTCACTGGGCTGCACTTTGATATTGGTTTTTTGTCCATGTTCCACTTCTCTTTATTTAAGTGATCAGGAAACCTAGAAGCCATTCCAGAAACACTGGAATGGGTTGGACAGGTAGGCAGAAGATCTGTCATTCTTGGTGTGTATGCCAATATCATGGATGCGATGGGCACGTGACACTCTGTTGCTTTGGTATTTTCTAGAAGTGGAATTCCTGGAGGACTACATACATTTTTGAAAGTAGTTGATACTTTTTCCATACAGCCGTCAGCTGATTCTTGCCAGAAAACAGAGGGAAAACCAGGCACACTGGCCTTCTGAGGGCAAGAGGGCAGCATTGCAACCATACATTTAGCTGTATTCTTATCTAAAGATACATTCAAGATTTGGACTTCATGTGTTTTGATTGACCTCTCAAAGTTCAATTTCTTTGCTATAAAACCTTCTTGGTATCTTAAAAAGGAAAGCCTTTTAGAAGGAAAACCTGGAGCCCTACTATGTCTAGGGCATGATGGTAGTATTTTAACCATACTAGGCTTTTCTTGCTGAGCAGATGGAAAGCCGGGAAGACTGGCGTGTTGTGGACAAGATGGAGTCATGTCAACCATATCCTCTAAATATATTTTGTGTATGTCTTCTGGAATCCACTTCACAATATGAATTAGGTTTTTCTTCAGTGTTTTGTCCTTTATTGATCTACTCTGCACATGCCAATTATTGTTGTCTGAAATCCTGTGATGTCTCGATGGTAAACCAGAAACCCTAGCCTGTCTTGGACATGTATGTCCCAAGCAGACCATGTTTGGTGGTAGTTTCCGGGGTGCTGAGGGAAAACCTGGAATTAAAGTCTTCAAAGGACATGATAAATACATATCTGCTGAATTTAACAGTTCTCTTCTATCTTGAACCAGAATGGGGAAACTATTTTGCATTAAAGCATTGCATTTCTTTAAAGTATTTTCCAACAGAAGATGTCTAGCTGTATCAAAATCTTCACTTTGAAAACTAACTGGTTCTTTACACGGAAAACCAAAGACCTTGGATATCTTTGGGCATGTAGGCAGAATGTTAACCATACTGAGATGTTGCCTTGGTGCAGATGGAAAACCAGGAATACTTGCCTTACTTGGGCAAGAGGATGTCATGGTTGCCATCCCTTTCATCAGTTCAGGATCATTGCATGTAATTTCCTGGTAATAATCAATATCTGAATAAAGTATCTCTATGTTCTTTGAAGGCTTTGAACCCAGAGTACTGTAAACATGCCATTCTTCATTGCTATCCCTGACACATGTTTTAGAGGGTACACCTAATGCTCTAGCTATCTTGGGGCATGTATGCAGGAGGCTAGCCATGCTGGTCTCCTTTCTTGGTGTAGAAGGAAAACCATGGATGACTGATTTACTGGGACAAGATGGTAACATGTTAAACATATATTTTCTATGTTCTTTATCACCATGTGGCCATTCTTGACTCAGTCCAGGTGCAATTATTTTTGCTTTAACTAAACACACTCTTCTTTTTGCATGCCAACTGCCATTGTTTATCTCTAGTGTTTGTCTAGATGGTAGACCTGAAACCACTGTCTGTTTGGGGCATGTAGAAAGAAGACTAGTCATATTTGTAGTACTTTCAAATGGTTTCTGAGGTGCAGACGGAAACCCTGAAGCACTGGCCTTTCTTGGACAAGTTTGCAAAGTGGCCAACATGGTTAAAATCTCACTATCTCTGACAAGATGCTCAGGAGAATGTGACATATGTGAAAAACCTACTTCTCTTATCTGCAGTGGTTTCTTCCATAGAGTAGATTTTTCTACAGCCCAAGCCTTGTATTGTTTCATTGAGCCTCCCGAGGGTAAACCGGCAACGCGTGCAGCTCTGGGACATGTAGGTAGCGTGTTAGCCATATTTGGATTTAGTCTTAAAGCAGAAGGAAATCCAGGAATATTGGCATATTTGGGGCAAGATGGTGTCATGTTCACCATCTTTGCAATCACCTCACCATCCTCATAAAGTGAACCCAGGTTATTTGAATGGGAGAAAAATGCTATTCTCTCATTGGGTAACCTTTTAAAAATGATTCTATCTCCAGGCCAAGTTATGATTCCTGACTGATCTAAACATGGCATTCCAAGAAGGCTGGAATGTTGTGGGCATGTTGGTAGTAGAAATAGCATATTTGGTGCTATATTCACCACCTCAGATATATCTTTAGCAGATGGAAAACCAACAATATTCTTCTCCTTTGGTGAAGACGGAACAGTTTCCATCACAGAGCTAGGTATAAACACATTCTTATCCTCTAAGCTTTCCCTTAGTGGTTTTGAACTAGAAATGGTTTTGGTTCCCTCTACTTCTGATAGCATCGTGCAAGATAGTGACATGGTCACATTTAATTGTTCTGCTTTAGGCTGCTGTGCTCCAAGGTTACAGGAGGGGATACTATCCACTAGCCTATTAGCTCCACCAACACTCTGTTGTTCTGCTTTAGGCTGCTGTGCTCCAAGGTTACAGGAGGGGTTACTATCCACCAGCCTCTTAGATCCACCAACACTGTGATGTTCTGCTTTAGGCTGCTGTGCTCCAATGTTACAGGAGGGGATACTATCCACCAGCCTCTTAGATCCACCAACACTCTGATGTTCTGCTTTAGGCTGCTGTGCTCCAAGGTTACAGGAGGGGATACTATCCACCAGCCTCTTAGCTCCACCAACACTCTGAAAACCAGGTGCAACATTTAGTGATTCACAGTGTAGGTTTTTATCAATGGACCATTCTCCAGATTGAGCTTCAGGTGTTTTGTTTGTCACTGCAGGAGGGAAAGTGAAATGGATCCCTCTGGGAAATGATGGTTCAACTGAGGCAGCCACATTTTCATTTCTGAGGGGGTAAAAGGACACCAAAGGCTGATGTCAGTTTCACTAGAGAGCCTATGTCACCTATGGGGCAAGAATAATACTTATTTTATCCCGTTTGAATTGTGACACGAAGTACACATTTGATGTTTGTCTATTTAGAAGAAACATTTTTGAGTTAGGAAATACGCAGTTTGTCATACATTTGTTCAAGTATAATACTGTGAAAATACATAATTGGTAAGACTACAAAGTCGCATAAGTGATGTCATGACGTTCTCGCGCCACAACCCACAAGAAGAATGCATGTTTTGGTGACGTATGTTGTGATGAAAGCTGCAGTTCCCTGAGCAGTTACACAACTGAATATGACTAAATATTACCAACTGCAATGTTCTTGACTGAATAGACTAACATCATGTGTACTTTGCCATTGACTACCATACATATGTTTCCCAAACTAAGGTTCCATAATGCGGAAGTGACTTAAGTCTCTATAACAAAATACTGGATGTATAGAACAAGTAGCGCATAAAAAAAAAAAGGATTTTACTTATGCTGTATTGTATTTTTGTACTGCATTTTTTCAGTAAATAAATCATAAGTGTGCAATAGGAGGCTTCGTGTTAGTGAGCAGACCATGCCACACTTACCCCAAATTCATTGATATAGTTTCCCTTATCTGCATTGCGTTTGTGTCTTTTTCATAGATATGAGAGATTTGTGAGAGAGGCAACGGTATGGTCTGGTCTGGTGTGGTAGTTGGCTGGGGGTTCACGGGAGACGGGAGCTGTCTCTGAGCAGGCTCTTCGGTCAACAGAGTGCCTAACTGAATGGTCATCGTAGACAAGTGACTCCTTGCTCTAACTTGAGTCTCCTTTGCTGAAGTGGAGGTGGGCTCACAAGATTCATGTCTTTTCTCAGATGCAGTGGGTAGTGGAGGGACTGTGGGCTTGGCTTTTGGAGGAGCCAATGTTTGAGGCCATGCCTCGGCCTCACTACTTTTTGCTTTAGGCAAAGTTTGGAGCCCTGTGGCTGAGGGAACTCTCTGCCTTAAGGACAAATTAGAGGCCAAGCTTTCAGGTCTAGGGGACAAGAAAGTGAAGGTTAAGAGGTCAATGGGGAAATTATATCTCCATAGAGCAATGCAATGACATCATAACTGTAGGCCTTTGTGTAAAGTCTATTTCAGTGAACTACATTGCACACCTTGCATGCACACGAATACTTTGCTATAGATTTTAGATAAATACATTCACTACAACCATTTGCTCTCAGAACAATCAAGCAGTGCTTGGGCTAATTGGCCAGCAGCAATGAACTACAATGAAGCCTGTGTCACATGCTATCCTGTAGGCTATAAATGCCCACAGGACACCAATACAATTACAACCACAATGCTTTCAGATCAACAAACAGCAAAAAGGTGTAACTTTGTCTTAAGCCGTGCATAGCTACAACCAACGCAGGCCCTGGACGTTCTGCCGCCCTAGGCACAACCAAAAATGTCCGCCATGGGAATATCGTGCAAAATAAGCTTTAGCCTATGTCAATAAGATAAAACACTTTTTGTAAAATTCACCAAATATCTCCTGGCATTTTGCTAGCTTACAATAATCATACATACCAATATAAAATTAACTCACCAAGTTAACATCAACCACAGCAACAGCCTTGCTGAGCTCATCGAAAGTACAGCAGCTTAAGCATGTTGCCACACTGACATTCGCATTCATTAAAAACACTCAGTCAGCACAACAGTCAAAGTCTCAAAGCAGCCAAATACTTGTTGTTAAGGTGTAGAAATTCCCACAGTCCAGTCTTATTTTAAAGCTTTTATTGACAATGAAGAATGCAACATTCCTTATGAGATGACTGGAAACTATACGCACAATGCAGACGATTATGGTGCCAACAGCCACCCCAGAGAAGTAGTTTGGTAACATGATTTGTGTGAGGTGAGTTGAGTTATTAGCACGTGGTATACATTCCCCACCACACCCACAGCACAGCCACTACCTCTATTAACCATATTATTATTCACTCACCCTGCAGACGGCGTCGCAACCTCCGCCCCGAATGACGCCTTGGCGGCCCTCTTCTCATACAGCTTGAATTGAGCTATACTGGCTGTTCTGGCATCGGAGGCTGAACAGCGCAACATCAAAGTCACGTAAGCGGACAGGGATCTTTAAAGTTGCTCCTGTCATTTTAGTTCGGACTTACATGAGGTTGTTGTACATGATTGGTCTTCCTCTCTCAGTGTGCTTAACTGTGACTTGAATTCTAAACAAGAAAAAAACAAAAAAGTCAAGTTTAGAATACTATCATAGCTAACTGTAATGCAGGTCATACGCCAATAACAGCCAACAGTCAACTGCATTAATGAGAGCCACCACTTGGGGGAGCCAGATTCAAAGACA
>JAODVN010021687.1:0-11039 GCA_025434125.1 Chologaster cornuta
TGATGACGCATTTTTTGCCTTGTTGGAACTAGGAAGGCGATTTTACCATAAAGTGGATTAGAAGACGCCTAGCCTAGCCTGAAGACGCTAGCAGAAGAAAGAACGCTGAGACGACAAACGTCAAGCCTAGTTGGGTACACTGACCTGAATGGTATACTATACAGTCAAACGAAGGTAATGATAATAGATCAAATATGATCTGTTTGTATTCCTTTTTTTAAATCTGTGTATTTTCCTGCGGGCTTTTTACCACGCCCTCTCAACAATACAACAGATAGGCCTATACTGTAGCCTATGTTTGTTATTGTTATTTTCCCTAGTTTCCAGTGAATCATCGTATCGCAGTTCACACCAAATCACAGTTGGAATCAATTGCACTGTTTTATTCCTATGATCAGTTTTATTACCGTCAGTGATTTAATTTGACTGGTAATAGGCGGCATCTGCTTTGAGGATTAAAATGCTACTGTACCGGTTACTTCCCGGTTATCCGGACCAGATTAGGTCTAATTTTGTATTTGTTCTACTGTCTGGTTGAGGTTAGGTCTCTGTCTGTGACATTGATGTTTTTTTGCTAAGAATCCTGCTTGTTATTTATTTTGACACTTGACATTTCATGTTGTTGATAATGGTGTGTGTGGGCGGGGCCCATTGAAAGATGAAGTCATGATAAAAACTAGGAGATGATGCAATACAAATCTGTTAACAACTCTTTCACTTTAGTAGACGTCAATAGCATGGTCAATAGACCCTTCTCGCAAACTTAGCAAGCTAATTGACGTTAATGTGATAAGTCACAGTAGGTATTCATAGAAAAATAAAATGATTTAGTTCTCACACTGCAATAATACAATGTAATTGTATTGAAGGTTTCATACTGTAATGCTCCAACATTAGGCAACTGACTCTACACAGTGTAACATCAAGCAGGTCTAACAAAAAACGATAATGATACATTTCTCACACCTGCTTGTGGCTTTTTTCAGATGTCAGATATGGATGACCTTGCCGACATGGATGGAGCTGACCTATTAGGTCTCTTGTTCCAGGATGGAGCAGATGGAACTGAGCCCTTCTTACCTGATGGAAGCTGCCTCATTGAGGATTGGCTGTCTGATCAGAATGTAAGAATTGTAGTTGCCTTCCAATCTAATTTCCATGGTAAACATCTGCATACTTCCACATTAAGATCAATTAATGTAGCCTGACACGACCCCCTCAGATGCTGACAGACGTGAACACGGAGGACTTCTTCTCTAGCCTGCTGGAAGGAGAAGACCTGAGTGCGCCCGCTATCTGGCCCTCCAATTCTCCCCTGGGCAGTGACAGTGGCATCTCTGATGACAGCAGCATTGGTAGCGGGGCTAGAAACAGCGGGGGGCTTCTCACGTGCCTGAGCCCTGAGAGCAGCGATACTGACCCAGCCCTGTGCAGCCCAGTTGACCGCCAGGAGGAGAGCCCTGAGACCCTGGCAGTCCAAACGGACCACAGCTACTCCCTGCTCCAGGGCATGGAATCAGACCTAGATGTGCTTCAGAGTGTACGAGCAGAGAAGCCGGATACGGATGTCTTCATTGATTTGGGTGTGTATTGCCCAATAAAGCCCAGATTACTTCTGTATTTATTTGTATTGATTGTGTTGCTTTGTTAATGTAAAAATGCTTTTATTGAAGTTTCTCTTTGTCTTTCAGATGATTTGGAGGATGAGATGGATGAGGAGATGGATGATGATTTGTCTGATGAGCAGCCCTACACTCTATCTATTGAAGACTCCACATATGGATCAACACAGATCAACGAAAGAGAACAGGTTAGTTTTCCCAACAAAAAAAAGTCATACATTATTTATTTAAATATAAATATATGTATGTATACTGTATGAAGAAAGATATTTCTTTATACATATTTCAGAAGATTTTTATGAAGCCTCAATTGTTTCAGCTAAGTTTCAGATAAGCATGTCTTAATTGGTCTTTATACTATTTGTATTAGTGGACACGTTCTTGCACAAATAAATAAAAACACAAACCTCTGGCACCACCTAGTGGCTACATTTCAAACTACAGTTGAACTGTTTTCTGGATTTTAAAAAACAAGTGTGTCCTTCCTATGCCCCTCTAGTTCCAAGTTAAGGAAATTGTTCTCACTGAAGAGGAGAAGCGTCTTTTGGCGAAAGAGGGTGCCACCATTCCATCATACATGCCTCTCACAAAGGTAATAATAACTGAGTAGTAACTGGACACTGAAGACACATGTACTATTTGTATGTATGTATGTACATACATACATACATACATACAATTTTGACTGCATTTGTTTCTAATAATTATGTGAGTAATCACCAACAATTTCTCTCTTTATCCCTCTCTTTATCCTAGGCAGAGGAGAGGACCTTGAAGAGAGTGAGGAGGAAAATTCGAAATAAGCAGTCTGCTCAGGAGAGTCGCAAGAAGAAGAAAGTGTATGTTGATGGACTGGAGAACAGGTAGACATGTGTTATTTATGTTTTGTTGTGGTGTAACCTCGCTATAGCTGCTTTTATCTAAGACTGTGGGTTAAAAGTCCCTGCACGTGTCATATTGTCAGTTTGACTCGTTGAAACCAACAGCACTGTTTGCCACACACACACACCAGTGAGCAAATGTATAGTGATGCTGTTCTACAAGGGGGAAACTAATCATAAATAGGTGTAGTTATTGCATTAAGTAGCAAATCTGTATTTTCAATATTTGTATATGACCACTGGGATGAGCAGCTCGTTGCTGTGTTTCCAACTATAGGGTTGCCGTCTGTACAGCACACAACCAGGAACTACAAAAGAAGGTCCAACTGCTCCAGAAACAGAACATGTAAGAGAGATCCAGTAATATCGTCATAATGACAAAACACTTTTTTTAATAATCCTGCCTACTTTGAGAATTTGCGTTACGTCTGTTCCTGCAGCTCCCTGATAGAGCATCTGAGGAAGCTGCAGTCCACGATTAAGATGTCCTCTATGAAGCCTAGCCCCACCAGCACATGTATTATGGTAGGCCACTATACCAACTTACCAAACTCTGCAGTGCACATAACGGAGTGTCTGGCTCTTTATTTACAACAAGGGTTTGCTGTCTTACTACTTTTTCCTCTCTTCCTCCAGGTGTTCCTTCTTTCTTTCTGCCTGATAATCTTCCCTTCAGTCAATCCATTTGGTGGCAGAACAGGACAGAACGAGCTCTACACACCCTCTTCTGGTCAGTTGATATTATTATTATTATTATTAAATGTGAGGTGGAGAGGGTTCCACACCCCTAGGGGCAGTGTGACAGAGTAAATACTACTGCTCCCAGCGTCTACAAGCCTGGAAATGCTGGGAGGAGTAGTATCTTCGGTAGTAATAGTAGCAGTACAAATGTTCATGAGCATGTAAGATTCAAGTCTCTAACTTTGAGTTAGCCTTGTGGCACGGCAATGTTGTTGTTTTTTTATTTTTATTTATGTAATACCGATGTGGATATATTTGACCTTGAGAGACTAATGTCTCTAAATGACTTATGTGAGAGGGATTGAGCTTTGGCAACCCCGTTGTTGTGAAATGTTACACGGTAAGAACATCTGCTCTTCACTATTGCAGTCATGTCCAGGACGCTGCGCTCACTGCCAGAAAGCAAAGATGCCATGGGTTACAAGGACTATGAAGACTCTCTCCTTCTGATGGCCACAGTGGAGGTGGAGAACACCAAGACTGTCTTCGCCGGAGGGCAGCAGAACCACACTCCAGACTACCACAAGGTGGAGCAGTCAGACTCTGAAACGGGTGTCAACAGCAACTCTTCAGCTGACTTCCCAGGTCCTGCTCAGTCCACCGAGGTTAAGCCGGGATCTCCCGGTGGGGTGGACGGCTTACCGGACGCTTCCATCGAGCCTATAGCAGCGGCCGCTGTGGCCTATGAGGTCCCTGGAGGCAAGGAGAACTGGACTGACAGGAAGCCCACGTCCGTTATATTGCAGCAGCGCCGCTCGGATGAAATGTAAGGGACAGGGACAATATACAACCAGCAGAGGGAGACATACTTCCTCTCGGTGGCAGACTGTTTAATGGTGGAAGGGAGCATTTTAAGAATTATTGGTCAGGCTTTCTATCTATACCTTTCCCCTGTAAAGTTCTTCTGATGTACTACTGTTTGTCTAATGGCACTTTTTACTGTTTTCCTTGTTCCAGTGATCAAGAAAGAGGTGAGATTTGTGTTAAACACTGTTACTGTACCTATTTGTTATAAGTAGGACATTGCAGAGATTATATTAAATGACAGCATCATTTCATTAGGATGAGTGCAAGCGATACAAAATAAGCTGCTTTATTCCCATGATGCTTGAAACATGAAGTGGTTGTTACACCACTTCACTACCTTAGCCATTACAGGACGTTTTGCCACGTAGATTAATTCGTTTCATAACACTTCCTTTGTAACAAGAGTGTTATCCTCTCATTTATTTTTGATCTCATTAAAAAATAAGTCAAAAAACTAAAAACAAACAGCTTCAGCCATTGCCTGTTCCTAGTACTCACCTCATTGTCATGTTGGGTCAGTTTAACCCCTGTAAAACTTGTCGGGAACTTGACAACCCTCTGTTTGCATGAAATGAGGTCTTAAAACATTATGTTTTGTTAGTAAGATATATCTGAATAATGACGTTCAAAAATGTAATTACCTGTGACCTGTGTGTCAGTAAGGAATTTTTTTAGTTGTGTGCATATATGATATTGGATTATTCATCAATGTTGTAATGTAATATGTAAAAAGATGCACTGATATTTGATATAATCTAATATGTAAATAAATTCTATTGATTGTTCCTATTACTTTGAACTCAATCAAATGTACAGTGTCTATGAATAAACATTTTTATATTTCATTAAGATCTTGTATACATGATATGTATTATTATTGTATTACATTTGTCATTCACTACTAAAGAAGGGATATTACCAGCCATTATGCCACTACTATGCAAATTAGAGTAGATACAATGGCCATATTAGTTTGATTACTTTGCCTTTCCCTTCATCTGGCTTCAGTATTGATTTAGTAGGCTCCTGGAATTTTTCTAAAGCAAGCACTCTACAATACAGTGACATTAGACTATCTAGTCAGTGTGGTTGTGATCAATGGTATTGTACTCATTGGAGATTGTCTTTTTAGAATAAAGATTGGTTCTAATCTGTCCATAGTCGGCATTTTGACAATGATACACTTATGTTGTTAATCTGAATATCAACCAATGGGCCTCATTTTAGAATTTGTTTTTCAATTCACAGTAGGTCTACATCAGTCTTGGGCCAAAAATAACATGACATTGGTTAGTCATGCATAAAATTGGATAAAGGTCTCTCTCGTTTCTTGCCACCAGGTGGCGATGCTAGGCTGCCGTAACTGTTGAAGTTCTGCTAGCGGATTTGTGCGCAGCCAACATGGCAAGTTAATGCGCTTTATTGGGTGACTAATTAGGCTATAACTGACATGGCATAATCAAATTCGCAAGCACATTTGTACGAAAAGTTTTCATTTGATTTAAAAAGCTTCATTCTATAATTGAATTGATTTAACGCTGACTAATGACAAGTATTAATGAAACTAGATGTAAGCCTAATCTTAAACGGCAGGCAACGCGGCTGCTCATATAAAACAAGACAACCACAATATAAACTTTCACGAATTCAGACACCTGTCTGCAGACCACCATGCGAATTGTAAATATGGACCGCATCGATAACATATCTTTACCCCCGGCACGCGTTGCTTCCCCGGAGGGCCGCGCATCTGTCAGGCATCGGGCGCAATATCCACAACATGGGACGATAAGAGCACACACACAGACACGCACACACACACACGCATACGCACACGCACACACGCGCACACACACAAACACACACACACGCATACGCATACACACACACACACACACACACACACACACACACACACACAGATCCCACCCCCTCACTAGTCCGACCACGAACGAACGGTGGACGGGGGGCAGGTGGAGATCCTATTATGCGAAACAGACCCTCAATTGTCTTGGTAACGAATCGCCACGCGCCATGAAGTCACAGTATTTCTTTTCAATGGGAAAACAATATTGGCGTGTGCCGATTTACAACGCATGCTCCACGTAGAATAAAACATAATGATGCCATAAACTGCTGCTACAGAACACAAGTAATGCCGAATTATTAACACAATGCAATGCATGTCTTGTTATAGGTTGGTGTTTAATCAGGCTAATTAGTCCTCAATAGAGTTAGAAACAAATGAAACTATTTTAAAATATATAGTCTGTTTACAACCCAGAATGGTAAAAGTTCCGCATCTAGCATCTATCAAATATTAGGCATATTCCCCTGTAAGCATGTTATCATGATATGCCCTAGCCTACAATGTTCTCTTTACTTGTTTTATAATAGGTATGAATATAAACCACACAGGACACGGTGTGCATAACAATTACATAACCCACAACAAACATCAGACTGCTGTGATGATCCTATGTCTGCTGAATTTAGAATAGATTGGACGGGAATTGCAACCTACCAATCCATGCAGAACTTTAGTTTATAATGTGGTGATGTTGGATGTTGACAACACTGCAAAAGCGAGTGTATAGGGCGTAGGAGTGGGGGGGGGATTTCTTAAAACCTAGTAGGCTTATCCTTCCCCACGTGGGCTTGTCAACAAGGGCACTATACTGTCTGGGGACTTTTGCCTACGTCACCATGCCTGCTCTGAGCCAATCGCTGAAGGCAGACTCGGAAAACACCGCCCCTTGCCGAGAATTCACGACATCCAGCTATAAAACCACTGACAGCGTGCTGGAACACTTATAACGCAACCTGCAACGAGAACACTACAGCAGTAAAACCAATTCCACTTGTATCAAGACAAGTCCGATCGCAGTTGGATTATAATCATGACTCTTGAAGAGATCCGAGGACAAGAGAGCGCAATGGAAACTGCCGATAGGTAAATATTTAATAGCAAAATAAATGGGGATTTGACATGTTTATCATCATTTATTTTGTTTAAAGCTATACAGTCGGCTGACGATTTCTGCTTTTTCTTTCCAGGGTACAAAGTGCAGGCACAGCGCTGGAAGATCTGCTGGTCGCTGCAAAGAAACAGGACTACCTAACCGTCGGAGTCTACGAGTCTGCTAAAGTCATGAATGTGTAAGTTAAATACTAGGACTATAAACAAACTATTTAAATGTATTTGCAGTTTTTAAATGTAAAGATGCATACGGGAATATATTCTCACTGTGCTTGTTTGCTCTTTTTACAGTGACCCAGACAGTGTGGCGTTCTGCATCCTTGCAACAGACGAGGAGTATGAGTGCGACATAGCGCTTCAGATCCACTTCACCCTCATCCAAGCGTTCTGCTTCGACAACGACATTAACGTGGTGCGCGTGAACGATATCGAGCGCCTGGCTGATCTTGTGGGCACGGACACAGCCGGCGAGCCCAAGGACGCGCACTGCATTCTTGTCACGGTACGTCCTGTGAATCACCATGCTGTCACGAGTCAGCATTCCTGACATGATCACATGGTTTCCCCTCTGTCTGAATTCCCGTTCATTGGGCTACTGCTTTTCCTTGTGACGTTTTTTGCAAATCTAATGTCATGCATCTGCCCTTTTTTACAGAGTCCCAGTGCCAATCCATGGAAGGACATTTCTCTGGACAAGCTTAGCCTGTTTTGTGAAGAAAGCCGCAGTATGTATGACTGGGTTCCTACCATCACTCTCCCAGAGCGCTGAACTGAACTGGACATCTACGTGCTTCTAATAATGAAGAAATTCAAGGAGCTTGTCTAATTTGAGGGCTCGAAGCCTTGTGCTCCCTTTCCTGGATTAGGAGGTTATGGCTGTAGCCCCTGGTTCCAAGTGCATTCTGGGTCAGCATGTTGGTTCTGGATTACCATCGAGGATGGGTTATAGTTCAGAGGTGTAGGCTGGTTCAGGTGTACATGGACTGGGCCAAATGAGGACTGCTTGCCTGGTGGCCACTGAGGAGGAGTTTATTTGCAGCTTTTCTCCCCAGCAGGAAGAGGGTGACCTATAACGGGCCCAATGCAGAGGCTACAGGGGAGCCTGAGACAGGAGAAGAAGAGGAAAAGAATGAGATGGACAGTGAGAAGTGTGGAAGCTGTGCTGCCTGGGTGTTATGCACGAAGACAAAAGGGAAATGTTGGATCCCATGAAAGCTACCCGAAGACAAATGAAGAGACTTTACTTTTCTTTGCAAAAATTCCGGTTAGCCTCCATGAAGTTGAAAAATGCAAAAGACTTGATTGAAACTCATGTTATGAGCTGTATACCGTTGAACGAGCTTGACAAGACGTGAACTTTCTCGGACTATGCAGAAATATGCAATGCAATGTCATATTCCTTTGTATGCGTTTTTCATGTTTTGAAAATAAATATTTAAAATGACTCGTTGTTGGCTTTTATGTAATTTCTCACTCATTCCTGATTTGGTGCAGCTACAGCGCAACGTTATCTGACGGGGCAGAGATTGTAGATCTCCCCGTTACGCAACCTGGTTTTGCACATCCACAGTGGTAGTACATTAAGTCGCATGTTAAAATGCAGGTGACATCAGAGGGCAGAACAGCAGTCGCACCAGAATGCTATCTGTGACGTGGGCTTCTTCCAGGCATTGACCTTTTACCACCCATGCACCAGCTGCCTTGCGCGACAGCTTGCGCAATCGCCAGAGCCAGGACTGGGGCCAAGGTCTGGGGGTGGGAGGGGGAGGTGGTGGTGCCACCCACCCCCACACTGTGTAAGGGGGGGTGTGTGCGTGTGTGTGTGTGTGGGTTGGGGGGGGGGGGGTGCCCTGAAAGAAGCTTTCTTTTATTTTCAGCCCCCATCTTCTGCACTGTCAGAGAAGTCTATACAAGTCTGTGTCAGCAGGGAGTGCGGCTAGTTGCAATCGTGTGCATCCAAGTGGATATGGGAGTTTGCATTCTGTTAGGAAGTCATGTATACAAATGAGAGCACTGCAGGCTTGACCACGATACATACCGTGGAGGGATGCCTTGTTATAGGAGACTGTATTTGCCTATTACATTTGCACACAATTAAACAATTTTAGGTAGTGCCTGTGAGTTCTGTAACATACAGACACCATCTGAGCAAATACACAATAGGATGAATAAGACTTTTCTTTACACACAAAGGCACATGGACACACTCTGGCACTGGACATGATTTAAGTTGTGCCGGTGTGAGAGGAAAGGGCAGGTGAAAAGCGTGCGTGTATATGTGTGTGTGATTGTGTGTTGCGTTGGGCTGAATTTGAAAGCTGCCGGTAAAGATTCACCCACATCAAAGGAGCAGGAGTATTCAAAGAAACTCGCTTTTCACTGTAATACCACAGCCTTCATGTAACCACTGGTCATGTACACACTCAAATACAGAGACACAGATAGGAAACCACCCTTCATACACACAAATGCACACTAAAAAGGTTTGGCAGGTCCCCCTCAGTTCTGTGTTCAGTCTTCCAAGAAGATAGAAACCGTTACACTCTGAATGAGGAAGATGAAAATCTTTACATGGGGCTTTCCATTACTAGCAGTGTTGGAAGCGATGCACACATAACAACTTAAGACATGGTGCTGATGGTCAAGAGGCCTGCATTGCATAGAGGCCTCAGGCAACATGGTCAATCCTCTCTATGTCTATCGCAAAAGACAAACAGCAATATATGTTTAAGATATCATGTTAAGCTTAAGATAACACATTTGGGATTTTGCATGATGTGTATTTAAAAGAGCTGCGTAAGGGTTGAGTATATTCACTACAGCAAAGCAAACTCAGGAAACAACAATAGCAGCCTCTTTCAATATTGACCCTGCAGTTTTGTGGGGGAGTTAAAAGTAATGCCCTAGATAATACAATCCCATTTCCGAAAAAATATATAAATATGCCCATTGTGGGTGGACGCACAATTATTTTCCCAGAATGCTTGCTCCTTGTTAAATTCACGTCAATTCATATGAAGATAGAATTCCTGCAAGTCTCACCTTGAACATAAAGAAATGGATACCCTAGATTGATATCATACTGTATAGTGTTAAGACAGGGATACAATACCGCATATTGTTATCATATACTGTATGTATTTAATGTTATGTTATGTTATGTTATGTTATGTTATGTTTTGATTAAATACTGATGTTGTAGGCTGTGTGTGTGTGTGTGTATTTCAGCATCTTCTTAACTGTCACAGGTGCATGCGGCCAACAGAGAACTAAGCCAATGGGCTGCAGCTGGAGACAGCTCAGCAATGTGGTTAGCAAATATATTCTACTCGTGTAGTCTGTTGTTGCTTCATGCATGCCTGACACAGACTGGCTGCCTGAGACTCCCATCTAACTAGAACATATGCCGGGCACTGTTTTCAACATTAATAAACAGTAGCCATCTGAATATCCATGTCTCTTTCTTCCTTTTGGAGTGCTGTTTTAATTGCCATACTATACTGTAGTCTAGATTGTATTAAATGTTACACAGGTTACCTATTGTACTTTTTATGTGCTCGATTGCTACAAATGTATTGCTTGCTCTTTCTGAGTATTATATATATAGGCCTATATGCAGTGTCATTCAGCATGCATATTGCCCCTTTTCACAGTTTCCCAACACTCCCCGGCGTTTGATGCGGTAAACTGTAAATGCTAAATGCACTTCAGAGAAGTAAAACACTTCCCCTTCCCAGAGTCATTACTATCACGAGGAGCTCCTGTTTTCCCATTGCTCTCCCCACCTCGCTTACAGTAACCACGGGAAGATGAGATGACACACTGAGCTAGCTGTTAGCTGCCCCTCTCCCACAACGTCTCCACTCCCTCTAGTTCTCTTACTCTTATTATATCACTCTCTCTCTCTTTCTCCCTCTCCCTCCCTTCCTCTCTCTCTACCTCTCTCTCTCTACCTCTCTCTCTCTCTCTCTCTCCCTCTCTCTCTCTCTCTCACTCTCTCTCTCTCTC
>JAODVN010021796.1:0-11027 GCA_025434125.1 Chologaster cornuta
CAGTGTTGTAAAAATGGCCATGTTGTCTTCCCAGCCACCATCAAAGAAAGCTATTTAAAGTCTGAAATCCGTGTTTATTTTAACATAATCCTACAGAAAGAGCATGTTAGCAAGTCGTTTTTAGGCCAGTTAGTTCTTATCAAAGAAAAAAGAAAATTTTCACAGAAATTTTCGATCTTTTTTCCACCTACGCAGTTAAATGTCCTTTGTCCTTGAAGGGCAAATTGCATTTGAGTGCTTTTGATCGAATAAAATACGTATATTCTGTTAAAATTTCTCTTTTGCATGGTATGTTGTGATTGGTTGCTTCAAACCGAAGTCATTTTGGTATGATTTTGTATATTTTAGCAGTTTTTGATATTTATGACGTTTTTTCTTTATCTGGAAAATCTCAAAATAGACTAATAATCAAAATATTTATTGCCAGTGTACCAGATTTGAAATGGTAGGATAAAACCGTATTTCAGTACAATATCAACATGAATAAACTTATCATTTAAAATAAATATCTGACCAAATTGTGACTTTACTAATTCATTTTAAAAAAAGAGAAAAAAACACCCTTAAAATGTATTTACTGGGAACTCTTGATAGAAAATGGTTTGCCATTGCTTGTTAGGCACATTTTTCATAATAAAGCTTAAATATGGTTAACAATCTTAAACAGGGTGTTGGCTTTTAACCCTTTAAGGAACTGAACAGTAAATCTTTCCAATTCGTTTTTCTTATGTTACATTATATCTAGTTTACACAATGGAAATTATTTTAAGGTATGAAAACACATTAGTAAAGGTGGACAATCCTTACATTAAACAAATAGAACATAAAAAAATAAAATGCACTTTAAGAGATCTCAGAGGTATTATATTACTCTAGAGGAATACATAACTTTTACTAAGAATATATATTCTAGCTGTTAAATCCAAGGGATTTGATCAAAATAATGTTCTTTAGGATATCTGTTGTGACTATGCAGTCTATATTATGATATTAAAACCTGAATACACCACATTGTTAAACATCCACACATGCTACATGTTGTTGCCATATTTGCATGGGTAATAAAGATACTACAATATGCCTATTTCTATCATTTAGCAATTGCGACTTTTGACAATTTCTTTTTACATTGCAGGTTAATTCTCGATGTTTTCGAAATGGGATGAAGAACGAACATAACTCATACTCTAAATGGTATGCTCTTGGTATTAGCAGATATTAAAAAAATGTGGTGCCTTGGTTTATCTTTATCGTCATATACAGATGGCCAGTAGGGTGTGCTATTATCTCCCATCTGATCCATTCAATTCTCTTTGAAGGTCTGACGAGTTCTGATAATCGATTGGAGTCATTCACTGAGGTCTATGTAAGTATTTCCTTTACGTTTTTTATCAGTGTTAATCATGGTTATATAATATCGAAAATATTAGCATTTGGGCTGATCCATCCATTACGTTTTTAGTTTTTTTTTTTTATTCCTAGTTTTCTTTAGCTAAAGTGTGCCTGGTCAAATATTCTGCTTTTATTTTCTGTATAACTTTCAATACTGGCTGTACATGAGTAGATGCTAACTATGAATGTAGCATATAGTTTATATATTTTGGGTTTAATTTGACTATTTACATTCTAATGATATTAGACTAGTATAACCAAAACCGGCAAGCCACAAGGGAAAAACATTATTCTTTACATAGTGACTGGACTTGCTTTAATGCATTTAGTGTGTAACTGCACACATTTACATAATATTTAGTAGGTAGTCTTATGAAACCACCCAAATTTTATATGCATTAATTCACTGTGCAACAATGTATTGAATTTAAACTTGTTTTGGCCTTTACAAATGTGATCAACTCCCGATACATACTAAACTAGCCACAAATGTACAAAACGTTACAGACCACATAGTTAATGACAGGTAAAAAGGTTTTGATTGTGTGTGTGGAGAGCAATGATTTGTCCAAAACATCTCACCAACCAATTCCATTCTTTAACAACCCAGACCTGAATTCCAAAACACAAAATCTTGAAAATTCCTCACGAGAAACATAGTGAATTTAATTGGAAGCACTGGAAATGTTTTTTTCCAAGCATTATACAGAAATATTTTAACCGTGGAGGCGTTGTAGTAATTTCAATATTATCAACGTGCAATCTGAATAAAATACACGTAATTTTGTAGCAATTTCTTTTGTTGTGATTACTTGTGATAGTTTTGCATCAAATAATCGTAGCTTCCAATTTCCTATCGTCTTGCCATGTGACAATCCACAGCCTGTGTACTCTACTGCCCTCTGCATTTTACCCCCGTTCCATCCCAGACTGCAGGATTTTGAATTGTAAATATTGAACATGTTTGAATATTTGCAATATTGGATTGGTGATCCTTCAAACTCAACATACTTCACACCACAGGATAATCGGTCTTTAGAGCCATCCACAAATCAAAGTGTTGCAGACTGGCATTGGAAGGGGGAATCTAGTCAGACTGTGTTGCGATATACCGGTATTGATAATATTATAATAAAATGTTGTTAAAAATTCACATAATACCGTCTAAACAATCCAACACTTCCAATTAAGCCAAACCACTATAAATGACTATTAATGTAACATGAAATTTCAGGCAGTGCAGGTAAGACAGAATTAGACACAAAAGGAAATCAGCAAACAGGCCTTAGCTGGTGGGCTTTGACCAGAGGAATGCACACTGTTGAGATAAGAACGGGAGGTGCATCGGTGCAGCTCCGGTGCTTACATTAAAACATCGTGTTTATTTTTTATTTTTCCTAACGTTCCTAAAACAAACGAGGCTAGCCTTACTGATGTGTTGGTGGATGGTAAACTAGCAAAACTACTTATTTGTTGAGCATTTCTTGAACATAACCTGCCCATAGCTAGCAAGCACATGTTCAGCCCATTTGCCAAACGTCACTAACATTTAGGCTACATTCAACACATTTTTAAATCTCAATATTCCAAAGCGATTCTTATAAAAAGAAACTGATATGGTTAACTTACCGTTACCAGGTATTTTTAGTTAAGTTATGAGATTCCCTTTCACTATTACATTGCAAATTAGTACTGAATTACAAAGCTGAAAACCCAGCAAGTATTTCAGTTATATTTTGGGCATTTGGTGCTACTACAGATTTAAAAGCTTTAATAACTAAACAATAATTTAACTGATAGCATTATAAATTGTATGTACAGAGAGAAAAACATTTTAAATCCCCTGCTGATGTTGGACGTTTGCCCACAGACAAATAAATGATCAGTCTATAATTGTAATAGTAGGTTTATTTGAACAGTGAGATACAGAATAAATTGTATTAATAGATTTGCATCTTAATGAGTGAAATCATTATTCAACCCCGTTGCAAAACATGACTTGGTACTTGGTTGCAAACCCCATTTTTGGCACTCACAGAGGTCAGACGGGTCTTGTAGTTAGCCATCAAGTTTGCACACATCCAAGGAGAGATTTTGTCCCACTCCTCTTTGCAGATCTTCTCCGTCATTAAGGTTTCGAGGCTTGAGTTTGACAACTCAAACCTTTAGTTTCCCCCATAGGTTTTTCTATGGATTCAAAGTCTAGAGACTGGCTAGGTCACTCCAGAACTTTGTGCTTCTTCTACCTCTCGTTTATTGCCTTGGCCTTGTGTTTTGAGGCATAATCATGCTGGAATACACATCCATGACCCATTGTCAATACTCTGGCTGAAGGAAGGATGTTCTCACTCAAGATTTGACAGTTTGATGCAGTGGAATTGTCCTCTTCACTTATCAGAAATAAGCCCCTAAAGCATAATGTTTCTTCCTGTGGGGATGGTGTTCTTGGGGTCATAGGAAGCATCCCTCCTTCTCCAACACAGCAAGTTGAGTTAATGCTAAATAGCTTGATTTTGGTCTTATCTGACCACAACACTTTCACCCGGTGCTCCACGAAAGCATTCATGTGTGCTTCAGATGGGCCTGATCATGTGCTTTCTTGAGCAAAGGGACATTGCAAGCGCTACAGGATTTTAAGTCTTTCACAGTGTTTTTTTTTTTAATTTTTATTCTTGTACCTGACATACTTGGACTTTTTTTTTGACTCTTTTGTCTTGGCTATGTTTGGGATCTGATTGATTGCTTCTGTGGACAGGTGTCTTTTATACAGGTAACACAATTAAATTAAGAGCACTCCCTCTAAGAGTGTACTCCTAATCTCAGCTGTGTATAAAACACCTGGGAGCCAGATATTTTTCTGATTAAGAGGTGTAAATGGGCGTTTTTCTCTTTTATCCAAAGCACTTTTAGCCTGACATTCACCCAGTCACACACATTCATACACCAATGGTGATAGCTGCCATGCAAGGTGCCACCAACCACCGGGAGCAATTAGGTATTAGGCATTTTGCTCAAGAATGCTTACAGGTAGGTCCACATCGGGGTTCGAACACACGACCTTCCGGCTAGAAGTCCAACACCAAAACCACTTGACCATCCTGTCCCCAGGTGTCATATACTTTCACTCTAAAATGCAAATCAAATTATAAAAATTGACATGTATTTGTCTGGACTTTGTTTATTGTATCACTGTTCAAATTAACCTATTAAATTATAGACTGATAATTTATTCAACAGTGTAAAATGTACCAAATGAAGCAACTGAACAAATACTAATAAATTATCAATATTTATATAATTGGTACAACAATTGGAAAAAATTGCTTTTTTCCATAGACAAACACCATGTAATTCAAATGAATAAGAAAGTAGTGAACCCAAATGTGGAAACCAAATGAATACTGTTTTTAAATGGGGAAAAAAAGATTTCAGATGGACTTTAAAAGTAGTTAAAGAATATTGCAAATGTTTTAGAAGAAACGAGGTTCTTTGTGACAGTTTATCGAATGCTCAGTCTACTGAGCACACTCTTGCAGCCAATGTATGCTTCTGCATCAAAGCTACACTGTAACCTACAGATGCGGCTTAGCCAACGGTGTAGTTAATTAGGCGAAGCAGCAAACAACCATCTTGTGGATGCAAGAGTGCTTTGGAATTAGGGAATTGTATTACAACAACCTGTGCAGATAGGCTCCCTTTTAGCAATCATGGTATTACTAGATTTGCTGGAAAGAAAGGTTTTTGTCTTGCTTGCAGATTATTAACCAAGACTATAACTTTGCACATTACACCCTCTGTGTAAGACCCACCCTCTGGGGAAGACAAATGGAAATTCCCTATTTACTTGTTATTCAGGCACCAACCTCTTCCTATTTAAAGTTTCCTATGGTAAATGTGGGCACATCTAAGATTTTCAGTTAGGTTTAAGTTTCATATTTAGGTTTACACTCTTTCCTAAACAAGACATGGCACTTTGTACGCAGTCAATGCGCACAGTCTGCATTGCAAACAGACTAGTGCAGAAGTATAATATGCTCACGTAGGCATTAAACATGCCGTAGGCTCCATGTAGAAGCCTCAATCATCCTTGAGTCCACTGTAATGCACCCTTGGTGTCCTGCCACTCTTATTTTGGAATAACCGTTTCACAGAAATTTTCAGTATAATCTTCAGTCATCAATACATACTATATAACTGAATAATTTGCTGAAGCTTTAAGACTTTGTTGGGCTTTATTCTTTTTAATTTCAACTCGGAGCTCTATTGAGTGAATGAGGGCGTGGGAACTAACTTTACATTCAGGGTACTTTATGTGAGTGACCAACGATTACTTTTATCTAGTTATACATTGCTCTGATATTTACTTGTACCATTTTAGATTATGTTAAGCATTTTCATGAATTGGTTTCTCTTTATAGAGCTAGGATATTCACTTTGTTGGAGACATGCCATTATTTGGGGGTGGGGGGGGGGTAGATTTTACATGGTTTCTTTGACTTTGTGCTTGACTAGGGATGATATAGTTGAGATTTTTGAAGTCATAGGACTTGCTGAATGTCCATCAAAATGTTTTATTAACACTTGACAGACAGTTAATGAAGCCTATCAAATATAAATGTCCAATTAAGGCATGTTAAGTTTATAATGTGTCATTAGCTTGAAAAAAATAAAACCAATCCTTCACAGAATAATCAAAAACCTGCATGCCATGATCAAAAATAACTAGAACAGGTAATTTATATTCTGGACAGTTTAGACAATTTCGCTATTACACATCTCTGTATAATAAATTTTGTTAATATTACGGAAGTACCGGAATACCATTCAGGCACATGTCTATCACTGATTAAACCGATTTGTGGTAGCTGTATTACAATATTAAAATGCTAACCTAATAAGCAGTAACTCTTTATTACATCAATAGTAACTCGTAGGATGTACTACCGCTCCGTACCACATTTTGTGTTTTTATTTTATTTTAAATTAACCCATGTGTGCACGGCATCTGTTCGTTGCCCTGTTTTGTCTGCCGGTCCTTCCATCCAGTGACTGTTATGGGTGATGGTATCACAGTACAACTTTTTGGATCTTTTCCAATTAGCATTAGTGAGCGCAACATTGATGCAACATAAAAGATGAACATTGGTTACTGCAAACGGTAAATGTCGCCCATAGGCCGTTCAAGTCAACAAGGCGGATATCGGTCAATATAATGCAACCAATATATCAGCATCCCTAGCATTCATGGGATACATTAATAATGGGTTTAACATACTTTACATACCCTTGTTTTTTTTGTTGTTTTTTTTGCCAACGTTGTCAATTTAACTCCAACTCTACTCCAACTTCCAATAATTTAATAACATAATTGTTAGACTTAACTAAATAAAAACATTTTAGAAATGTCATGACGCCCCCTTATGGACGATGGATGATTTTAATTTTTTTTGTATAACTTTATACGATTGTAGGGTCCTATGGCATTTCATATAACTCCTTTAGTCTAGATTTTAGTTTGCATACTTTTGTTAACTTTATTATTGCTTAAAGGAATGGGGTAAATATAACTATCTTTTTGTGCTAATGCTGGGCCTTTTTCAAATAAGGCAATAGACTATTGGAGCACCTTCAATCTTCAGAAAAATACCATTGACGGGAAGAGTTTCTGTACAGAGAAACTTAATTCCTGTCGGGACCAACTGAACTTCCCAACTTGGTTGTCAGTTCTCTAGCAGACTGACGAGTGGTTTTCAATTCAGTGTTTTCAATCATAGAAGCAGTTGTGTTATAACTATAGATCTGACTCTTTGGTACTTGCACAACAGGTTTTGGAATTGACTAAATGTTGTCTTCTGACAACTATTATACTGCTGTAATAGACCAGCTGTAGTATGTTGTATCTTCTTTAAGCAGAAAATGTGTAAACTTTCGCAATGCTAGTTTAATTAAGGAAAGCTAGCTAAAATGAAAAGTTTATTTTTAAAATTATTTTTAAATAACCATACAGTAAAATGTGTACATTTGTATTTTAAGTTTTTTATTGCATTGTGGGCTTACAACTTTTCCTTTTTTCTTATCCTATTAAGACCCCATTCAAGTGGATATTGCTGAAGTGGAGGCAGCCGTTTGACGTGAAGATGGCAAGTAATTTGGTGATAGCCAAATTTTGGGAAGATAAAAGGACTTTGTCGCTGGATGTTTAAAAAAATTTGACTTTATTTTTTTCATCTTTGTTTGTATAAAACGATCTGGACACTGCACATTTTTCAATACTTTTCAGTAACTTTTTTTTTTTTACTTTTACAAAACGAGCATTTTGTACATATAATATTCGATTGTTGTCTTTTTAAATAAAGTGATTGTACTTGATTTCCCTCCCCGACTTTGTTTCATTAGCCAATAGTTATCTAACTAATTTACTTAGAGATGATTGAAATATATTTATTAAACAATTATTGGTGATATCGTTCCACTTTTGTGGTCAGATTTATAATTGGACTTTTCTGTATCAAGTCCAAGGCATGCTTGTTTTGGTAAATATTGTATTAAATGTATTGCATTATTTTTCTGATTGTTGATTAACCAATTTAGTTCACCTTATACATTGATTTGGGGAGTGATTCTGCAATCTGCACCACCATTTCACTATTCTATATTTAATAAACCTGATCAAAATGAACCAAAAATGGATCAACCCTTTGCTGGAAGCCACACCACAAATGGTTAATGCTTTTAGAACTGAAATGGTTTCCAATGGTTTTATAAAATGGCTTCTCTCCTGTATCCTGTTTGAACAGGAAGTGATGTAGAAACTTTATTTAATATACCTTTAATTTCTTAATATTACCAAAATGAAGACAGTGATTTTTTTCAACGTTGATCTTAAGGATACAAGTAGTTTTTTTGATAACTTTTATACAAAATAGGAGTGGAACTTGAACAGCACCTGAGAGTGGTAAATGGGAAATAACGTCAATCAAAGGCAAAGCTTTCAGAGCTAGGAAGGAGCTCTAGATGGCGGATGAGCCCTGGGAAGGCTACTATGGGCTTTTCGTCAGTCCTGCTGCCTGTAATCTTTCTCAAGTGGTTTGCGCTCAACCTTTTTTTTCTGAAGTCGGCGATAGCTATATTTTAAATATCAAGACGTTTTCTTTGGTGCTTGTTGATTTATTCTGGTTTTTTTGTGCCGTCTCTGAAGCAGAGTGCTGTCGTTGTTTTCCACTCTGGACTATGGCAGCGATGGCGTGCCTCCATTTTTTTTTTTGGTCGCTGTGCTAGAGGAGCTGGCGTCTGTTGCCCAGTCTT
This sequence comes from Chologaster cornuta, assembly GCA_025434125.1. Lineage (NCBI taxonomy): Eukaryota > Metazoa > Chordata > Actinopteri > Percopsiformes > Amblyopsidae > Chologaster > Chologaster cornuta. Next base: position 8,698 of record JAODVN010021796.1, read on the forward strand.
TCTGTTAATGTAGACTGCTTAATGCTTCTATATTTTCAAAAAATAGTTAAGAAGTACTATTTTATTATATATTATGTTATGCGAATTACTATGATCTTTGATACTGCGGCTGTGAATCGGACACTTCGTTATACATTTCTGTAGACGTAATTGCTATGTTTACATTATACAATACATAACATTGTACAGTACATGCAATTGTACAATACATACAGTTGCTTAATATCTCATATTTAAATCAAGTTTTGCTGATCCATTATGTGATGACGCAGTAGGGATTAATGCATGCGCCTTGATCCGAGCAAATCATTCAAACCGTGGAGATTCACAATGTAAATGCACCTGTCAGTTAAGACATTTGTATTTTTCATGTGTATGCCTGCCTACATTACGATTTCTAAATCTTTAGAGACTAAAACTATTTATTTTTGAAGTCGTAACGCTTATGTTTTACACTGTCTGCTTTAAGCAAGTAGAATCGTAAGGGACTTTGTTAGTTTCCTCTAACTTTTTGACAGTACCGGTAAATGCCAACACAAAAGATAATCATATTTAAGATAACCAAGGTATCACGATGATGAAGAATAAAGATAAAAAACAAGATGAAGGATCGGTCCAAAGCAATGCTTCAAGGTACGATTCTTAACCTTATTTACCTTTTAACATCTGGTTTGATTGTTTACATTGTCAAGCACGGTTGATCACCTGTTAACACGGTGGCAATACAATTTTCATGATATGCATGAGTGTCATACTAATGACCTTGCTCTTTAATAGCCACACCCATATTTTCTATGATTTCATATACTTAATAGTAATGGTTACGTTTCAGGCCTATGTGAAAGATCACTGACCCTAGACTATAATGTGGCCACATTAAAACCACGTATACATTATGTTTGGTCAGATGTTTTACATACTATGGAATATCAATGACCTTGTATTACTAGTTGGTACTGCATTGCACCATTTTTATCAATTGGAATGTTTTGAAACAACATATTTAGGGACACAGGCCTAGGCTACACTGAGTACAAATTAATTGCTATGTGTGTCATTTGTTTCCATTTAAAGCAATTTCCTTATAGTATCTTCACTTGAGGCTCAGACAAATGTGTCTGAGCCTCAAGTAAAGATGCTATAGGAAATTGCCTCTGTTAATGAAAATTGTCATGAACTTATAATAAAACGCATTAATTCCTCAAAAGAAATAGGAATTATTTTATTTAAGACTGCTTACATTGTATTGCTACATATTTCTATTTGCAAATGTACTATTTTCAACTTTGCAATATAACGTCTCAGATGTATGCAATGTGCTAGTGTTTTATTGTAATCCTTTTCCCCCACATTTAGTCAGCAATGGAACTTGGATTTCTTAATTTGCTTTAACTTATAAAAAAGACACAATTGTAATTGAAGTATTAATTAAATGCAATAAGGCAGCTTCTTTTTCAGAAACGTCCCATTTTGAAAAAACGTATTATTTCAATAAGCCTACAGAGGATGGCTTGTATTTAAAAGGATACTTAATAGGTACTGTCTACATTTTATATGGAATTGAATCAGTTTTCTTGTTGCAAAATAACGCGGCCTACAACTAGGCTACATCACAAGAGTTGTAGGTTCTCTGCAACTGAATGCAGTGTGATACTTGTAGGCCTTATTCTGCCACGTTACATACTTTTCTATGTTAAGGCACAGATTGAAGTTGATGTCAAGATGTCAACGAGGCAGGCTAAGAATGCACTAGGAATTAAGGTCCACATAGCATATGTGACTTTTGACAACCGTAGAAGAGCATTGATATTTATGTGTTAATTTGCTGGCAGCCATTTTAGGGATTTGAAGGGAATTATGAATACAATATCACCATGGATGTGTATTTAACTATCGTGTTAAGCAATCAACGTCATGTATTTTTGTTAAGATTAAATGCGCTTCATTAATACAGTAACAAACCGTGTATGTTAGTGCTGTACTATGCTCAAAATACTATCGATTATGAACTTCAGGAAATCTTTGAAGATTACCAGTTGTGGGCACTGAGTATATACTATTTTTCAGCCTAGTAACACATTAACCAATAGTTTGGTGACATTTAATCGCAAGCCCCGCCCACGTTTGACCCACAGCATATACTTCTGGATACGATTGTTGCGTGGTTGTTGTATTACAATGAATGATAGACGTATTAAATCTAAATACTCAACCCGAATCAATATGATGTATTAGTCATTCGTATTCAAATATATGTTATATTAAATGTCACAACGAATAACATAACATGTCAAAACCAATAACATACTGTAGGTATTCTAAATATGTAT
>JAODVN010021904.1:0-11023 GCA_025434125.1 Chologaster cornuta
TATATTTTTTTTTTTTTTTTTTATCACATCTTAGCTTTATCATATTGCCAGTAAGTATTTCCAGACCAAGTTTGATCATAGGAAAAATGACTTCCAGCCATAATGTTGACTGGAATAGTAAATATTCTTAAATACAACAAACAATAGATTACAGTAAAAGTTTTGAGAAATCGTGTGGGTGTATTCACTTTCTCCTACTAGTCATTCTGCATGTCATCCACCCATAATGGTTTCAATAGTAACCATTAGTTTTTTTTATTACCTTGCTGTATTATGCACTATATCAGAAGATCTCATCAAAATAATCCTACCATAAAAGAATACAACACCAGAAATATATATATATTGCAGCCCTTAATTGCATGCCCTTCCCATACACTTAACCTGAGCCTGAAAGTAGATAGTATCATTGTTGTGTTTTCTTTTGTTTTCATGAACGAGTGATACCAGTGAGTGAGTAATGCAAAATTGCTCATTGCAGACTGTTATCACTCCTACTACCCATACCGCCTTCCCCCACACATGACCCAGTTAAATACTATACAAATTGTGTTAATGCAGGATTGACAACACTGTGTTGACAACTGACTCATTAAGCCTTATGGCGTGTCAGTCACTCATGTTGACACCATGAAGGCTAAGTGATAGCTCCCGTTGTCTAGACTACGAGAGACTGTAGTCTACTACAGCCTACTGTAGCCTACTGTATGGGAATGTGCTGAGTTATTTTGGCAGGCAGAAGGTAGAAGCACATGGCCTAGCTGCTGTGGTTTGTGACTGCCAGTGCTGAAACATTATATCGTGGACACATGCATCACGACCGGGGGTGATGTAATTCCCCCAGATAAAGCTGCGGTGCAATGTGTGAAAGCCGTAGTGTTGCTTTGCTCATCGCTCACCGTCTGCTTTAACTAGATGCGAAGAGGAATAGACTTTCAATGAGTGGAAACTAGCTCCGGTGGAGGCAGGTGGACCTACCAGGCTGCCTCGTGTTGACTAGCTGGTATGTGAATGTTTCATGGGGCGGCTAAGGGGGGCAAACTCATGCCTGTATGACTCACAGCACAGTATCGGCCTATCTGTCAGTCCAGCCAAGTGTACAGCCCTGTACAATCACATGGTGTTAACCTTTAATGTGTAGCAGACAAGAGCTTCCACTGTGTGGTCGTGTTATCAACATTTACTACATATTTAGAGAGTGTCTGTCCAAGTAGGTCTAGCAGCAGGGGCTGTTAGACCTACTGTGGCAATAGGGCTATGTTGATCTTTTCTGTTCTGCCACCAGTTGTGTTGATATAATGTCTAGTTAATGAGACAATCAAGCTTTTACTACAAACACAGCACAGTTGCATTTCCTCAGGGTCCTGAGTGATTTTTGGTTGTATGGTGGAATCAATACAAGACATGGTAAACAAATGGCGACTAGTCTAGTTGAGTCTAGAGCTCTTATTATAAGTGTGGTCTAGAGGGCTAGATGTTTCCTTCATTTTCTTATTTTTTTTTCTTCTTCCCTTTTCTGCACTGAAATGGACATCATTGTTGTCACCACCAGTGCCATGTGTGCAGTACATACTCTAAATAACCCGTGGCTGCTTCAGAGAGGAGCACATCTGTATCACATGAGTCTAACGATTTACATAGAAAGACGTTTGTTCACATAAAGCATTTCCGATTAAATTTTTCTATTTGCCACCATGAGCGTTTAATCTATTTTGTCAAATCTGTAGCAACATACTAGCATCATAAATTTGACTTAAATATAGAATTGAATTAATCCATCTTTTTATATGTAAAACTTACTTAAATACTTAAAACAATATTTAAGTTCATGTGTAAATTGTTACACAAAAACCTGACAGCTTAGCATGTTCTAATTCAAAGGTCTACATCCATTGTACACTTATACTGCATATCACAGCTAATGGCATATGTATGTAAAGACAGCCAGTGTGACTGGTAAATATAGGGCAAGGCGACAGTATCCAGTGAGGTAAAACACGTTAACCGACTTGTTCTGCTGCTTTAGACACAATAAGAATGCTGTTCCTGCTAAGTAGATCAGTTACAACGGTTCCCACAATAGAAGTCAAATAGACAGCACTTTAAAGCATGTCAGGTATGACTTTACCAAGGATAGATTTGAGAAAGGCTGCAGGTTGTTTGATGTTTGTCCCATTTATAGTGTCTGGTTACCATGTTTGAGGTTTTGACCAGTTTGTCTAGCCTATGAATAGAGTTGAATAGAGTTAAAGAAAAACATGAAATCATGTTATGTCTGTGACATTTGCACACGTGTGCAAAGAAGAATGTAAGCAACTGCCAGCATAAATGAAACAAAACCTCCACTACAGGCCTTTTGTAAGTTCTGTGAATGTTTTGATTGTATATTGCAATAGTGTCCTATTTCAAAAGAGTCCCTGCTTTAATAAAACACGGAGTCATTTTAGGATGTTTTAGCTATATTGACTCACAACAAAGATTCCATGTAATCTAATGCCATCTAAAGTCTAGCAAAGTGTGATTAATTGCCTTGACACTTTGACACTTAGAGAGTGCCCTTGTATTTAAGTCTGGATTTCAGAAATACAATCATGGGTGTAGTCTAAGGGCTGGTTTATAGTCTGCGCAAGCTACGCAAACGCACACTGAAATGCTCCGCGTGTATTTTCAGCACATACACACCTTTTCAGATGAAACGGAAGGCACACTTGCGTTGCGTGCACAAAACAATTAGGACAACACATTTTGTTACGAAATTAGGCATCAAAACCCTCCTTGCGTAGCTCCATGCGTTCGCATCCGGGTAGCGTGCGTAGACTATGAACCAGCCCTGTGAGAGCTTTGTAAGACTATCCATCTTGATTGACTGACTCCGTCGTGCTGCCAACTATGGGAGTCCCGTGACATTGAGGTGACACAGGCAGCCATGACAGCAAATCCAGTTGTGATGTAATATTGTAATGTAGCAGCATGTCTATTTTTAGGTCTACCTCTGGCCTACACGGTCCCGTTCTGCTTCTCAGTCAACACCACATCCATCAAGAGCCACCCATACTTGGAGAGGCATCCATGGGAATACAGGAATTATTGAAGAAGGGGTAATTAGTCTGAGAAGAAGGGCTCTTATGAATTCCCTTTTGTAATTGTTTACTTTAAGGTGATTTTATATGCCGGTTTAGTCTGAAGCGGAGATGAAGAGATCTAGTTAAGGGATGATAGATACAAGCTGCTTTGCGGCCCCAATTGGTCTTGTTCTCTCTGGCATGCGGTCTGAGACTGGTTATCCTCCGATGCACACCTAACGTTCATGGCTGTGGGAATGTTAAGAGTTTTCCCAGAAGGCAGGCCCTTGCAGAAGTGCTCGCTGAACTTTGATCATCTTCTCGTTGTTTTTAAACCTTTTATGAGGGTGCGTCACTATCCACACACTCGCACAAGCCAATAAACTCAGGATAAACCTAAGGTTGATAAACTAAGGTTGATAAAGTAGACTTATTTCAAGATGTCTTCCCATGTTAAGTAAAGCTCACACCATATCAAAAAACATGCTTGCCCAGTGCACTATACTGTAGGTCTACATTATGCACAATGTTGTCCTAACCTGACATGCCAGAGGAATTGTTGTAACAATTCTATCTGAGGAGCCGTTCATTGAAATTGTTAGTGAAGGGCAGGTACTCTCAAAAAAATACTTCAGTTGACACCTAAACCATGCCCGTATAGCTATAAACATGAAGCTGATTGGAAAGTTCATTTGCTACTTGGACACATTCAAAATGAGCCTTTCCAGACTGATTTTCACTGTGAAATTAAACTGAAGCTTGATAGAGCAGGATGGTCACGTGAGGCTAATCCTGCACAATATGATTAATTGTCAGATTTGTTGTTGTTGTACTAGATGGTGAGACCAATTTAAAGTGGAATTACCAGTTTATGGTAAAAAGAACAAACTGCATGTCTTTTAAATAAAAGCTTTCATCAGAAACACATTCTATAGCCGCATTTGTCGTAATGTGGAGTATTTCGGTGAATTTAGTCGAGCTCAAACACACTAGTGTTTTTTACTATCAGATCAGTGTTAAATCAAGAAGACCCAGTCCCAAAGTATCGCATCCCTGTCTTGTTATAGTTATTTAAATAGGATAGCCCCCCCAGCCCCCATGCTGTCTTTGGACCAGCAGGTCGTCGTACAGGGGCAGTGAATCCTCATTGTGCATAGCAGCTAAACTCAGGTCATCTGTTCCCTGAATGGTATTAAACGGCAACAAAAGTCCTGCCTGCACAGTCTGGATAGTCTCAATAACTCACATCAAATAGCACGAGCACTCTCAGCAGCTTTTTCCAAAAACAAGGGTGGGCTTTTTGTGGCTTTTTTTGGTAAATGTTTCATAAATGGTGGACCTATGAAGCCGCGCAAATACATGTGATTTCACAGTGTCATGCTATGACTTCCCTTTTTGTCTTAGCTGTGTGCTAAGTGAAAAGTTATAATACCCATCAGTCTATATGCATCACAGGGGGGTTTTTGTCGAAAGGGCTTGTCTTTAAATTAGGTCATACATGTTTGTAGATACAGTAACTGCTCTCAGAGTGTATGTCTCGACCAATAAAGAGTCCTCATCACTATACGTAATACATGCATACATCAATACTGTTTACGGATGTATACAGTATTGTGTATTGCCTTTTACCTTAATAGGCTATATGTGAGAAGTAAACTCATTCAGGGCCGTTCAGCATCAACCAGATCCTGTTCTTTAACTCAGTCCTTCTGTCTTATGCATGCCATTGCTTCTCTGTGCGCCAATGCCAACTTTCCCTTCCATTTGCCAGCTGACAGAGTATGGTGGTTACTTGTGCCAGGGAAAATGATGTCAAGCCTGTAGCTGATGCTAGCCAGTGTATCACGCCCAAGCAATGATGAGGACACCATGCTGGAGGCGAAATAGCAGTTGAATGACGATACTAAACTACAGCCGTAAAAATTTATTTCAGGTTTAGTAGTGACTCAATCAGCTTCATAGCATTTATTTAGTTATTTTAATTGTGCTAAAATACAATTTATTTCTTTGCTACATGTTTTTTTTGTACAATAACCTATAGGTGGAATTAGCATATTTTTCAATAATGGTTGAAAAGTAAACTTCCATTGGTATCTTTATGTTATTCTCATCTTCTTCTCATCACCATGCAGGGATTTCTCATGTCCTAGACCTAGACAATAAAAATAAAAAAGTGCTCATGGAATTCATCATTTAAGTGGTTAAAAGCCTTGTGGGAAACTCCTCCTTACAGTATTTATCTTCAGACGGCAGGTTTCCTTGGTGATATCAGTAGTATGCGAAGGCCTTCCCCACACAGAGCCTGTGACATCGTCCCTTGAGATCGTCCTAGGCCGTCCCAGAATTCCATCCTGACCTTCTTGTGGTTTTGGCAGGACTGACTTCACTACTGACTTTTTTCCCATCGGAACGCCCCCCGGTCCAATGAAACCTTCCTCCTTATCTTGTTCCCATGAGTCCCAGCATTAACAGGCAGTGAACATGTCATGTCTAGTTAACAGACTTGTCTTGTTCTGTAGTCAAGGACACTAACTGAATGGAGATTGCATTGGTGTTGGGATGTTTCAGATCTTTTTTTGAAAAGAGAATGTTGACGTAGAGGTAAACATGCTTTTTATTGTCACATACACATAGCAAAATTCATCCTCTGCAATTAACCCATCCCTTGAGTTGCCCGACTCCTGATTTAAACCAGTGTCACTGGTCGGATGGCACTGATTGGATTGTGAGCCTAACTGGAGCACACTGACGGGATGGTCTTGCTGTGTGAGCATGTCTACAGTATCCACCGGGCCACTGTGTTGTCCGTCAGGCCCCCATAATAATTTAACTTACAACATTTCACTTAATAGTTAATGAGCCCATAGGCTAATAGCTGACTGACAATGCCATTTCCAACACTCTGATGAATGATTTTAATACTTTTTGGCAAGAGAAGCAAATTAATCCCTGGCCGTGAAACTTCCATCCTGTGTGGGTTTAAAATAATATTTTTATCAGCAGTCCCTATTTTGAGAAGTGACTTCTGCACTTTTTTTGTCTGCATTTTACTAGAGATATATGAGTCTACAGTACTTGCTGTATATGGAAATGCTGGTGAGTTCCCCTATAACGTTTTTTCTAGTTGTGTTGTCTGAAGGGACACAGAAGGGCTTTATTCATTAATTTAGCAAATCTCTCTTAAATGTAATTTAGCCATCATCCCTGTCTGACCCTAGATGTGACATCATGTCCAAATACTAACTAATCATTTCTGACCTCCCACAACCACTTATATATAATATATATATATATATATACATACATACACACACACACACACCATATATAAGTGGCTTACTGATTAATTAATAGTATCTCTTAACTGTTCTGCTTTCATCCACATACAGTATATGTTGTCCTGCATATGTCCACTGCATGGCACACAAATAAATATATTCAAATATGGTTATGCTATTAAAATGACCTAGTTGTTAATGTCTAAAACAAAAACTGTTTTTCCTCCCTCAGTTCCAGAGGGATGCCTAAAAGGCAAATAGGCCTGTGCATTTGCAAGAGCTACATAATGAGATCCTTCTGCCGGCACTGCCTCAATATTGTCAGTTTTAATTCTCTGTCTGGAAATTAAGATCCTATCTGATAGCAGTTAGGATGCACAGATGTAGGCCTGGATTAAATCTGGTGGTACCAACGCATGCCTTGCACAGGTGGAGTCCAGTCAGTGTGTAATTTGGGCCTGCTTTCTTTCAAGGAGACATTTAAGACTCTAAGTTAAATTGATTATGTCTATAGCCCTTAAAGGTGTAGTAAGCAATGCTGACAAAAGATGTGTGATATTCTAACTCAACATTCAAATACATCTTTCAGAAGCTCCGCCCCCACATTGGACATGCATTGCCATGGCTGTAATAATGTTAATAATGCATTTGCTTTGTGCAATATCCCTTTTACACTACCGCACCTTTAATCACATTACAGATTCATTGAAACAAACCACGCCTCCTGGGAGAAACCTTGGTGATGTTGCACAAAGAGACGACGACAGCCCTTGCAGGACAGCTATACTTAGATATTGGATGAGCAACATTCATTTACAATAAATAACAAGTATTAGGACAATAATATAATAATTATAATATATAAATCATATATATCACTACTTTATTATTATCTTTATATTTGTAACTACTTATTATAGTAGTTATAATATGTACAAGTAATAATTTAAAGGGTTGCATTAAAATGGCAAGTGTGGAGTGAAATTATAGAATCAGCATGCTAGAGGCTGAAAAGGGTATTCATACGAACAATCAAACAATAATAACCACAAACGTGCAATTAATAATTAATAATTCAGCAATATAACAAACAACGTCTTATTTTCAATGATGTGTCATGCATTTATTCAACATTGCTCCTCAAACAAAGCTAGTGCATTGTATCATGAATAAACATTAATTTACATCGGAAGGCCGATGCAAGTTCTGTGAAAGGCCAATATTTACTAGCAGACCTTACTTTTAATACATCTGACCTATTTTTGGCAGTTTTCATTGTGTTCGTTCACGGACTATTCTATTCTGCTTGAATCCCTTTGTTACACTGATATGGGCCATGCTTAGCCTGTTCTCTTTAACTTCAGCTTTGATGTCACACTGAGATCTCACATCCTGGCCACTCTGCGCCGTTCCGGAGCACATGCCAGGCTGAGGAAAACGAGGTGTAGGGTGTGTGTGTGTAAGTGTGTGTGCGTTCAGCATTACAACACTGTTGTTTGTGTTAAGGATGTCTCCATCTGTTGTTTCTGTGGTCGTGAGCGGATGTGGAGAGGAGTCCCTGATAGCAGTTTCCTGCCTTTATTTGGACCTGTCCAACTCCTCTGCTTGTGAACTTCCTTCCTGTTAGCCTCCTTCTCCTCCTAGTCGCATGACCTCTCCTCTGGTGGTCCACCAGAGAGGAGAACACAGTACATTTGCAGCTATTTCGCAGCACTGATGGCTGGTAATCCTTCTGATTAGTTCCATCCCCAGCCCTACGCAGTCTATTGAGTTCTGTTATGTGGACATAGACACAGCCTATTACACGTTTTGGTTATAAGGCTTGCTAGAAGTAGAGATTTGCATTTTCAGTAATCTTATTAATCGAGTACTCTAACACAACAAAATGAGTACTTGAAACAACAGTGAACATTAGAACTTGATAGGCATTTCCCTAATATGTGGGGGGATTAAAACGCATAACAAGTAATTCAATGGACCAGTCGGTAGTTCCATAATGAGCTGATAATTTCATTACTTGTTTACTTTATTACAATGTCTAATAGTATTGCACTTCTCCCAGGCTACACCATCACAGGGTTAACATGTCTTCCCCAACAGTAATTGAGTTGAATGAGAATTTCCTGTGACCGCCATTCCAACTGATGAAGGAACGAGTATATCGGGCCACTTTTGTGTTTTTCCGAGTATGATCAGTTTCTCCACAGTGACCCTGGTTCAACTGCACACATATCAGCATGATGCTGGGCACACAATGCAGCCTTTTGTGTGTGGCTGGCTGAGGCTGATATCTTGCTGAAAACTATGTAGATGTGGATCACATGTTGTCAGTGCACGCTGATGCAGAAAGTCTCATCTTACTCACTTAACAGGGGAACGCCTGACCCCGTACAGACAGTAAGATGCTTGTTTGTGCAGTTTCTGGACACATACGGTAATAATGCACTCTGGAAGGCGGGCAGTTTGTTGGGGGTGTAGGGGTTGTGATCGGTGCAGGGGGGAATACACACTAAGACATTGGAACTAAGTAAAATGCTAATGTTACTGATCTCCTGGTTGGGGCAAAGGAATCAGATAGCATGCAGATAGCATTTTGTTACATTTGCATCGTTCATCCTGTCAGGCTGGTTAGACCATCATGGCTTAATTTGCCACTCCGTTATGGTAATAAAACAAATTCCACACTCAAGCTGCACTTAGCTCTAGCTGCTAGCGTGTGAACCCATCAACCCAAGCCATGATCTGTGCAGATAATGATATTTAATCTCTAAAATTACAACATTTGAACATGTAAGTGTTTTAAAAATGTAATTCGTCACCATTGTTGGCTGCTATTCTCAATTAGACTAAATGTAATAATTAAAAATCTCAATGACTCTGAATTGTTAGGGATTTTTATTTATTAGTATAATAATAGTTTAGAGAGAATAAATGTAGACAAGCCATTATTATGCTGTGTGCCAGTATCACCATCATGCATGTCATTGCTATGCTGGTCTAACTGCCCACGTTTCCCATATGGTCTCATTGTAATTAATCCCTAGCTCGTAGTAGTAGTGTGGAGACAGGAGTTATTAAGGGCTTGAAAAGAATGTCTTGACTTTCCCGCTATATTTTTCCACTTTGTGTTTATTGAATAATGCCTTATATATTAGATATTATGGTCTGTATGTATGATTGGATGCAGGCCTGTGCTTATACACTGTTCTGTTGTACAGGAAATGTGAGGCGACACAAGGGTGTTTCCCAGCCTATAAGTAGCCACACAATATGCATAGCAGCAGCTCTGTTATTATATGAAATTGTATCTAATTGATATGTTGAAAATGGTAACCTAGTCGTTATATATAGCCCAGGCTGAAGCTGTTTCCTCAAGATTAGAAAGGTTAACACTTGTCTGGACTCAGACAAGACACAGATTTGCTGGGTGTCGCCTTGCTTTTCCATTCAAGTGCAGATAGGCCTATGCACTGTCTATATCTTGTGTTGTTGGCCGGAGACAGGCACAGAAAAACGTTGCTGTTGCCGTGTGCCAGCTGGTAGAAAGGCCCCAGACAGTGGCAGGTAGGCTGCACAGTAACAAACTGCTACAAACTGATTCAGAGTGATGGGCACTGTGCTTTATTGAGCCATGCGTCATTTATACACCCGCTGTAGCTTGTGGATATAAAAGTATTTGCGGAGAGTCGTGTGAAGCGACAGGGCGAGTGAGATAGCTAATACAGATACTGAGTGAGATGTCATTTATTCGCACAAGAAGCTAAATGACTGCCGTTATATAAAAGAGTAGATGAAGAGCCTTTGAAAATCACATTTGCATTTGAACCCCAGCAGGATGTTTTTCATATTGCTGTACAGATTCATCCAGCGCAACATTCGCAATTGAGTTCTATAAATACACCGCTTGCACACAGGCCACTGTTGGAAACCCATGTATACCTCCATCAAGCACTATTCATATCTCTGGCACTATAGTGTGATATTAAATAAACACTGTTGGTGTGCCTGACTGTGCCCTCAGTGCAAATCTGTCACTCTACATGTTCACTGGAGAAGTCCCCCTGTGTGCAGACAGCGCTATAGTGGAAGCTCTGTGGGTAGAAGAGCATAAAACCATGGGAAACGCAAAGCCGTGGCTTGAGCTTCTCCGCACTCCTCCATTGGAGGATGTCATCCACACGGCCTTCCTAATCCACTGGCTCTGCTAGTACCCTGACCGCTGCCAGGCCTGACACTTGATCTCAGGGTCAGCTGCAGCGGATATTTCTGACGTGTTTGTGTGTGGGTGTGTGTGTGTGCATCAGCGTCGTATACAGGCTAGTTTGGTGTGACAGCTTGTCACATGTCACTAGGGTAAGTCATAAAGATGCAGCTGTAATTGCACTTGCTGTGTTTTCCCTTAACCCAAGCTCGTAGCTACGATGTGTGTTTTTCCTCGCGGTAGCTGTACCCTTCAAGGCGTATTAAGGCCAGGAGGACTAAACAGAAACTAAACAAAGTTCTCCTTTTTTACTCCCCCTTGAACTCCTGCTGGAATTTAGTTCTTGGTGCAATGCACAATTGTGTAAAAACCACATGTCAAAGTTAGCAGTCATCAGAGGGTCACAAAGGGACATATAGTACTCAAGCAAAAACCCAGAAAATATCAGAATACCATAAAAAAACAAACTGACCACAATAACC
>JAODVN010022333.1:0-11017 GCA_025434125.1 Chologaster cornuta
TATTTTACTGTTTATTGGCTTCTAAAAAAAATCAATTGAATGATTACTGCTCAGATTAAAGTTGGAGAATGTTCTGCTTCTACCAGCGAGCGCCATGGACAGAGTTTGGCGACAACCAGTGACGAGGTAGAGGATTTCTGCATTTTCAATTTACATATTTTTTGTTCTTCCACGCGCTATAAAACATTATGAAAACATCTCGTGTCCCTGGGTTTTCGATTAATGAAGCATCTTTGGCATCAGTAATCATACAGATTAGGCTCTCCATGGGCTAGGACGAAGTATGTACCCATCAGAATATTGCAGAGCAAAAACTAATTCAGGGATGCATCCTTTGTTAATTACAGCTCACAGTATGGAACACAATACGTACTTTAAAGCTATCAGGGAAAACATTTAAACACAGACCTATTCAAAAGAGCATTTAACTGTTAATATGTACTTCTGCTATTTGTCTTCTTTATATTCACATCCCTGAAAATGTGTTGTTGTAGGCCCTGTAAGATGTCAGTAACACTGTTAGAGTCACTCCGTGTCACACGTGTGAAATATGTATCTAACAGTATATCTAACACTAAGAGTACATTCTATTTTCTATATTCTGTGAATGTTGCGACTATAACTTTAAATATGCCCTATACAATATAAAAATCTGACAATCTTAGGGACAGCCCAGCATGAAGGATAAAGGAAATTAAACCCTTATTTTATTTATTGCTTTTTAAGCACGTTCACTGAAATTCCTGTATGAAGGCAAGGCCTATATAAAATAATAAAATGTATTATTATGTATTTATTATTATGTTATGTAAAGCACACTGAGCTCACAGCAAGTGCTATGTACACTCACATTGACATGACATGAAGCTGGAGATGAGGGTAAAATAAAGCAATACATTGAACACTGTAAACCAATTCAAAGATTCTTCATTCGACAGGGAAGGCTTCAGTAGTTGTCTGTTGTCCAATGTCATGGCATCTCACAGCAGGAAATATTGTTATTGTCATTCCATGTTGTCACTGACCTTAAGGTGACAGAACAACCTTTTGTATATTACATATTACATTATGTTTACAGTAGTATTCTCTATAGGTCAAAGCTGTGTTACCGGTACTTGTATTTGTCTCGCAACATGAAAGCTGAGACATCCATTTTTCTCAGCTGCCTGATGCATCGGTGGCCATATTGACGATTGACAGCCCGAGTCATCGAGGCCGAGAACATGCAGCACTCTTCACGCCCCGCAAAACAATACCCCACAACATCGAAACTTCTGCAAGTGCTCCAGAGTGTTTTTTGTAAAGGGAAAGTCTGTGCCCCAATAACATTTTCCAGGTCTCTCCTTTATCAAATGAGTGATTTGGTTACCAGGAAAACAATATGGGAAATAACTACATATGTATGCAAACATTTGATCATGCATATTTCGGTGACATAATAATAAAAAGTTACTCTGATGCCAATTCAGCAATTTCAATTAAATCAATTGCTCAGATGTGCATTTTTGGTCAATTAATAATAGCTTTTGGGCCATAGCCATCATTATTTTGGGGGGTACAAAATTGTGTATTTGCCATATGACAATTGCTTAATTTGATCACCATATGATACCACTGAAACTGACTAACAAAAATATTGAGTTCAGGCCCTAAACGGGTGCTGATTTCTAATATTTGTATTTGTGTCATTCTCTTCTATGTGTTCAGATGTCTGTATCATTTGGTATCCATCCCCATATCGCTATATTTCTTTTCCCTGTGCTCTCCATATGATGCGGGCATGTAAAGATCAATCTAGCTGCCCATAATGGAGATGGGGATAAAATTGCCAGCCTTTGATCTCCACAACTGCACCCTCTCACATCCTGCTCCATGAGCTGTTTGTGGTTTGGTGGTGTACCCTGTACATTGTGTGTTGCGCGTGGAAAGACCAAGCCGGCCCGGCCTTTGATGAGGCTGCGTGCAGAGCCTCTCGTGTTTACAACGCATCCAGCTAGATCAGTCGGATCGGGGGGGGGATATGTGCTGTGAGGCTGAACTACGCACACACACGTCTGACAGTAAACCCTTTACTCCTGTGTTCTCTTGCATTGCATTTGCATCTTCATGTGTCCTCTGGCTGCTCAGCACAAAGGGGAGGGAGGTTGAGATGCTCTAGAGTGAAATGGAGGTTGACTCACCCGACGCTGTCTGTCTGGTCTGGTCTAATTGTCTGTCTGTACTGTGCGTTGTGAGTTAACCCCCTTCAAAGTTGTAGGTGACAAAATGGCGCCGTGCCACATTTTGGAGAGACATTGTTATTTTCTTCTGATAGTTCTGCAGAATGTGTGCCAGAAGTGGCATAACCTTGGTTGAGGCAGCTGACTTACAGCATGCTAACAGCAAGCTGTTTTAGTTCTTCTATTCGTATACTGGCTAGCACCATTAGGTTCACACCCAGCTAACACTGACACTGTCAGGAACAGTGTCAGTGTCTGTCCAGTGAGCAGGGCCGCACACAAAAGTGGTGTTTTCACACACGAGTGTGTGTGTGTGTGTGTGTTTGGGTGAAAGACCATGCAATGTCACAGTCTAGCACAGACCGTGAAGACATGAGAAGAGAGCAAGGCCCTGTCAGGTCAAAGGGACCCTCGGGGCGATGGTGGAATATTTCTGTTGGCTCTCCCAGCCACAGCCAAGGCTCCTGGACGTGACCGTCAAATCACGCTTTACTTCCGTCTGACTTTTGCTAAATGTCCTCCTCAATGGCACAATAGGATTAGGAAGGACGAGTTTGAGGGCACCCGCTAAAAAGTGAGAAATGCAATTTCGTTTATTGGTTAAGGACAGGGTTTGTATGCAGGCTTCTATTTAGAAGTAATCGCATGCCCGCTTATACAATACATACTGTAGGCTGGCTGTAGGTGCTAGATTGGGATGTATTTGTACAGCAAATTTTCCCCTCAGCCGATCCGGAGGGCATATTTGAATGAACCGGCACAGTAATAGCGCACAGCCAATTATATCTCTAAACATGTAACTAATGGCTATTTAATACAGTGGGCCAATAATAGCAGGCCAGCCATCTAGAGCCAGAAATGAATTTCTGGTTCTGCTAAGTACTATGGGGCACCATTTGTGTTTATTGTTGAGAATTTGTAATATTTGTACGTACTATTATTGTTGTTATTGTTTATTATTATTATTATTATTATTATTATTACTATTATGCTGATAATGATTGTATTGACTTCACAATTCCTCTGATCTTAGCTCCTCCTCCACAGACACACGTCTTGTGAACATGTCTTCATTTACAGTAGTTATTCTGCTCAGACAAGGACATGGATATAGTCCTTGTCACCAGGGGGGGGATGCAATATACGGTCTTTAATCTCAAGCAAAAGTAACCAACATTGTGCAGTGCAGCAGTATTAGATAAAAAATAGAATCAAATAATAAATAACAAAATATAAATATTTTGTTTTACAGACAGTTGACAGCAAATCTATCCTACAGTTCCATGAATATGTAACGAGTGTAAAAAGGAAATATTGTACATCATTTATCAATAGATGTGTTTTCCCCTGACTGAAAATCCATACACATCATGCCCACCATTAGAAAATAAGATGAATAGAACTTGATAAAGGCACATTTTTGTTTAGTCATTAAATGTTTTTCTTTTTTTTTTCTTTTTTTATGGCTTTCTGAACACAAATTAATTACTGTAAAAACATATTTCTGCCAATCAAAAATATGCAAATTAGTTCCATAAAGGCTACACTGCCACTGTAATTTTGTTCCTGAGATGTTGCAAGACTGACCTTTTTGGTGAGATACCAGGGTGCTTTGTGTGCATTTTTAGAGGGATGTGACTAAACTGAAGGCATACAAAGGTGATTTGGGTTATTGAGTTCCTGAATGTACCATTTTTCATCCCAGAGCCTCTGACTACAGCTTTTTTCCAGGGCCAATTTGCTTCTCGGCATCGACTAATTGACTCCACCCTGCTGGCCAATTGCAGCCCTACAGCAGCAGGACTAACTGTCTTGTATGAGCAAACACCTCACAACTTTTTAGATACATGTCTTAAAGGGGAGCTTACGGTATACAGTGTAGCTCATGATCCAAGTATTAAAGTTTGGTTAACACTGCATGAATGCAGACATTAATGAGGATGTGCATATTTTTGTGTGTGAGTTAACTTTAATGCTGTCTTACTGCCATTGAAATGTGAAAGTAAGGCTTGTAGTTTGATACCAATAGATGGTTGATTCTGTCTCTGCCTGTCTGGCAGGGAATTTTGTTGCCCTGAGTTGCCAAATAGACCTGAAGGTAATTAGCTCACAACAGGGTCTTTCTTCCCATTGCCAGGGCTGGGCCACTGTCACAAAATGGCCTCATTAGACACCCACCAGCACTCCAACTGGAGACACCTCTGCCTCACCTCCCTGCTCATTTAGGACAGGGTTGTGTCTATATGAGGGCCAACAGTAATTTGACTGGCTGTTTACCGGGTGCAAACGAATAGCTTAATGGATTTAGCACAGTGTTTCTCAGCCAGTGGGATAAGGTGCACTGCTGTGAAAATCCAAGCGAGCTCAGGTGCAGTTTGGATTTCACCGTAAGCATCATTGCAATGTTCCAAATGTTGATATACCCTAGTGGCATTATGAGCATCACTAATGGTTTTAAACAAGTACAGGTGTCCAGTTAACGTGGTTTGTTTCCTTTCCTGCAGTTGTATGGTCAAAGCAGGCCATGTATTTTACAAAGCCCTGCCATTGTTTTGACATGTACAGAAAATGATAGATGGCGAGCGTAGAAGAGACGAAGGCCTCTGCCTTCTGCTGTTTCTCAGGCTGTGTTGGCAGACGAAGCAAAAAGTACAATCTAAGAGTTCACATCCTTTGAGACTGGACTCTCTGAACAACATCAGAATGCTGGCTTCAGTACTACGTGGGTGTGTGCGTGTACTAGTGACTTCTTTTGTCTATCACTATGGTCAACTTGTCAGATTACACAAACACTGTGCCATAACATTTTGACATGTCTTGGTTTGGGAGACAACATGTATAATACCGACCGATCAACGTGGCTGAATTTGTGGAGCCTGAACCAGGCTTGAACCGGGAGCCGGGCTGACGGCTGAGTTTGTTGCCTGTACCCCTGACAGTGATTCCAGTGCAGATTCTGCACTGCGGAATGGAAGAAAGGCAGCCAGGTGGATGGAACGGGTAGACTGACACATTAGGGGAGATAGAGGTAAAGACAAAAGGTTAAGTGGCGTGCGGTGGGGGGAGGCGGAGCGCCGTAATGGAGGCCATTTGCTATTCAGGAAGTGATCTCAGAGATAGATGTGCAGTCTTATGGGGACTCCCTGGGACATTGAGTCATACATGGAGAGATATCGGGGCAGCCATTACTGTTACCCTTCTCTGTGACCTACAGTATCTTTAAGTCCCCACTGTCTTTCCCCAGGCCCCCCTTCCCTTTCTCCGTCCCAAACCCTTGTTACTCTTGTGTGAGAGAGCGTCTAATGGCCACATGACACGGCACAAAGGCTGCCATTGTGCCGTGTCATGCATCACAGTACCGGCCTGGCAAGCCAATGATGCTAGCAGCATGATAGCAGGAGGTCGAGGGATGGGATGACCGTCTGTGTGTGTGTCTCTCTCTCTCTCTCTCTCTCTCTCTCTCTCTCTGAGACGCTCGCTCATTTAGTTTCTCTCTTCTTAAGAGTATCCGTTTTTCATGTGTGTGAAAGCCAGGTTGCCCGTGAATGTCGTTTGTGTGCGTGTGTAAATGTGTATTCATTTGTTCTGTGGAGGGGTTTTGATTGACCCAGTGGGATATCCAGGCTTGCAAGCTGCAGGAATTCTGTAATGACAATTGGCAGCATCCTTTGCCCATAATTCTTGTGGAAATAAAGCCAGGGTGACATTCCCATGTAGTGTGGAAAATCCAAAACAGTGTCTCCCATTGAGGTGACCCCTTTCCCTCCCACCTCCTCCATGAACGTTTGTGTGTGTGTGTGTGTGTTTTGGTGATTACGGTGTGTCGTAGCTTATGGGAACATTGTTGACAGGCTTGTGGTTTGCATGGTGGGGGCCAGCTTTTGTTTCCCTGCCCTAAATTCCTCACATTTATAATGTTAGTCAAATGCCTATAGAGTAAGAGTTACATAACAGGGAGCAGTGTTTTTTCTGGCCCCGGGCCAGTTCCTGGACTGGGCTCTCAAGTGAAATGGCAGGCACCGTCACAGTGGCTATGGCCTGAGCTTGGAACATTCAGCTGAGGAACAGCAGCTGTGATTCTCAAGGTTTTATTTGGGTGAATGGAGTGAATATTGAAAACATGTATGTTCTACTTCAGGTCTCGGCTGATGTTACAGCAGGGGGTGGATAAACACGCAATTCAGCCAGCCAATGGAATGTTTCTAATCTGCCGCCGTCTGCAGTTCTTTGCAATGTCTTGGTGGCATGAATAAGAACACTTGACTTGATACAATAGATTCTGAAGTATGTGGGTGATGGTTCGCTGATAATTGTCTTTTTACTGGCAAATCTACTTTCTCTTTTGGTTAGATTTAACACTTGGAACTGCCGTCCACTTTATCATACACCTAATGTTCTATGTGATGTCCTTTTTGTATTCTACATTCTGGGTCAAGGGTGAGGTGCTATATATTTAATGAGTTAATGGAGTTTGTGTTGCCAGAGGACACGTCTAGTACAGCTCTGTCCTACTACAGTGAAGTGGCTTGAGTTGGACAGCAAAGTAAATCCCCAAATATGGAAATAAACAAAAGATCAAATGTATTACTCCAAGTAATGTTCCACAGCCACGCCATCTGGACTGTACACAGCTTACAGAGCAAGAGCACTGATGTAAACACTAGGGCAATCTGCATCTCTCAATTCTCCCAATCACTCTTTCTCTACCACAAAACTCTTTATCAAACCGCCCTTAGCTGCTCTTTAAGCATACATCTGAGATCTTCTACTAGTCTACGAGTCAATGGTGCTTGCACTCTGCACCTAGCTGTACCACTGATTGACACCCAAAGGCTTCATGTTTGCTATTTGGAGGATTTCAGAAAAACCTGAATCTTAAGTCCAGGTTTGATCTAATCCCTACCTACCATGTAATGCTATTAATGGAATGCCACAAACACTTACCCTTCGTCTCCTGTCCTCCACCAGGGAAGGTGTTAAATGCAGACCTGCGGCACTACCTCAGCCTGCAGTTCCAGAAGGGTTCCTTGGACCACAAGCTCCAGCAGGTGATCAGAGACAACCTGTACCTGCGCACTATTCCTTGTAAGTGTGCACCAGCGCTTCAAATGCGCACAGCAGCCATAACCAGCCATAATAATAATATAAATTATAATATATGTTAGAATAAACTGCAAAAATAAGCCAATGAGCCCATAGCCAGTTCACATTTGTATAATTTTATTTAAGTTACTTTTAATATGCATCCTTACCATGTCATACCTCTAAATCCCTATTTTCATTTAATTCAGAATGTACAGTACACATCAAAGCAAATTTGCTTTGCAGTAGGAATGTGTTATGCTAATGTATTTAACTTTATACCTTTCCCATACAATGTAAATGTGATGGAGGAGTCTTTATTTGCTGGGCATTGATCTTTTTGTTTGAGAGGCTCCTTTATTGGGCTCTCAAGAAAGCTTTGGGATCATGTGAAAGATGCTATTGTTTATACCTGACTTGTTCTCAGATTGACACTAAAACCATAAAGGTGCAAATTAAAGTGCAGCTGCAGTGGAAATGCCATTTCTGTATTTATCAATGCCGCAGACTCATTTGTTGTCTACATGGCTTTTTAAATTAACATTCAGAATGTTCTCTCGATTCTGACATTTTGTAATGAGGGAAGGCCATGAACACATTTTATACAGTTTTTTTTCTTCAAGAATAAACGGAACACGGGTGAGTGACTGAAAATAATTGCTCGTAATCGTAATAACTTGGTAGGCCACTGAATTTATAATTTTAATGAATACAACTGCTTATTTGATCCCTTTTTATGGGCCTAAACTTGTCTATTCTTTGTGAAAATGACTTGGCCATTTAGATAATTAAGAGGTCTTGTATTCCTGCATATGATATATTATGTGACTTATTTGAAAAGTATTGTAACCGCTAATCGATTTTCAAAATTTCCAAAGATTGCTAGATCATACTGTATTTGCCACATGATCTGCATGTGGAGGAAGATTTGCCGAGGCTATCTTCAAATGGAGCTGTGTTCACTTCATCCACACAAATTCATGGCATTCAGGACTGGAAGAGGTCACTTTTTCCTTCAGATTCATCAGTTTAAAAGTGTGTCAACTCAACCCGAGCTTGCATGTTCCAGTTGAAGAGAGCAACTCTATAAGCTCTTAAGTGCCATGTGCCTCAATGGTCACACTGACTTTCCTCCACTCTTGGCCAATATTGCCCCACATGTTTTTGAGCTGCAATGACCAAAAGAGGACCACGTGCGGCCATTACAGAAGCCTACAGGCCTTTTCAGAGTTGGGGAAGCGTGATTATTCTCTCCCACAACAATGTGGAGAGGTTTCATTACATGTCGCTATCCACTTAAGAGGACAGGAAGTGGAAGACAGTGTCAGAGGTCCAAGGCAAGCACATCATCTTTGAAGCTTGGCTGAACCCTCCATCCCTCCCACTAACACACACACACACACACACCTCGTCTTCCCTAGCCATTAATATCCGTTATGGCAGGGCAGTCTGCTCGCTGAGTCACATTGGAAGATAAAAATGGAGGACGGTAAAAATGTTCCACCATCATTTTCTTTAGTCTAGAAAGGAATGTTTGTTGGTAGAGCGACTCAGTCTTACTGAGGAGACTGAAGACAGTTCCTTTGAACTTTTTAAGGTAGAACATATTTGAATAATATATTTCGCTATCAAATATCTCTTCTGTTTTCCAGTTTGTGTGTTCATAGATCATACAATTTTGGGTAGCATTATCATGAGAACAGCTTGTTTATGTTTCCTTAGTTATTAATATTTTTTACATTATATGTCATCTTTGGGTTTTACTGCAATATTCATGAGTTTCCTTTCAGATGTTTATATCAGACGTCATGCTTCAGGGAGTATCATCGTTCTCCCTAGAGAAGAGTTAAGCCAGTAACAGCCCGATTCTTTCGGCATATTTAGAGCCTGCGTAAATCCAATAATAGTGCCTAGTTTAGATGAATGCTAATTTATCTAAAAAGCTGATGCATTAATTAGGCTTATGGTACAATGGCACATATCCTGGAAGACAGATGTGGTTAAAGGATCAAATTAATGGATTGCATATTTTGAATAACTAAACAAGACTTGTATTTCATGGTTTTGTGCACAACCAGTCGTATTGTGCAGTAAATTCCTCAATTCTTGGTTGAAATAAAAAGCCAAGCTCTTGCGTGGGAGCCAGTCTAATAATAACTCAGTTAACCAACATTTCAGTGATTAATTGATTTATTTACATTTACCTCAAGAAAGCTGAAGCCAGCAGTGAGACCTTTACATATAGGCTATGCAATTTTCTTAACCACATCATTGTAGTTAGCATATGGTAGCCTTGTTCTTTTGCAGAACATCAGTTTATCTGACTTTGCAATTCTAGAGTTTTTTTATTTTTATATTTTTTCATGCTCCCGTTCAAATTTTGTTTTGTTTTCTTCATTGAATTGCCTGATCTTGTCCAACAATAAAAGATTTAAAGTCAAGTGTGTTCACAGGGCAAAGTGGCAGCACTGTACTTTCATCCTTTTCTAAATCCTTTTAATCCAAAGGCTTGGATAAGAATCACAGCCATTCTTAGTTTTTTTTTTTTTTTTCACTTTGTGCCCATTGCTGTCAAAACCCAGACCTCTACCTCGAAACTGCTCTAAATAATAATTTGGTATGTCAAGACCTCTGCTTTCGTCACATTAGGCAGTCATGTAGCAAACCCATTCAATGACACATTGCCACATTATTCGATGTAAAGTCAACAGTGAGGGGCATTTTCATATTACCATATTCAAATGAAAGAAATACCTCTTTTTGGTACCTTGCTTCTCTCCTCTGATGTTGTCTCACAGAATAAATTATGTTTTTGTAACTGGAGCTCTTTCAGATGTGGTGGCTACCAGCCATTTGGGTGGATGCTGACCCAGAGAAAAAATGAGGTACTTGATGGGTCTGTTGAACACTTAAAATCCCCTGTGCCTGATTCCTCGTGTACGGAGCCAGGACGTTCTGTTCAGTTGCTTTGTGTGTCCCAAATACATGAGTCATGGCAAAGTAGTTTAAAATCATTCTCTCAACGATGTCGCAGAGTTGGAAGGATAACAATATCATGTTCAAGTTAGGTAAGACCTGCATGAGAGAAGGCAAAGCCAATCATCTGAAGCCTGGAGACCTTACAAAAATCCAAAGAGAAACCATGGCACCTCTGGAAAGTTGAACTACATTGTTAATGTGAATTTCTGTTTTTGTTTTATTTTTAAGAATATATTTCCTACATCTTAATAGCAAGGGACAGCAGGTAATCTGTAACAGATTAGTTTTGCTGTCCTATGCTTTTGTGGACACCAGACACAAAAATATAAGACATTGTCAGTTTTATGTCTTTATTGTCTTAATTATATTATGAATGGTTCTGTGCTCGATGGAGCAGTTTTAGAAAAGTATAACCTTACTGACTTTTATTTTTTGCTTTACCACCTCTCTGGGAAAGGATTCGTAAGGGGAATGTCCTTTGCACTACGGATGTCACGATACCAGAAATGTTGTAGTTGATACAATACCAGTGTAATTCCACGGTTCTCTATACTCATTTCGATACCACGGGGCCATAAATGTGTGTATACTGTATGTGTGTATGTATGTATGTATGTATGTATCCTAACTAGTACATTACCAGTTATATCAAGCTCATATGTTGTATGCTGAGACTACCATCAAATATAAAGTAAAATGTAATCTCTTCTGAGGCTGGGGGATTATCTACAGTATGT